>JAJJMA010015094.1:0-10150 GCA_023529015.1 Papaver nudicaule | reverse complement strand
GTTTTGAGTACTCTGAAACCAGAATTTGCGTGCGTCATTTAAACTTAAGTTTAAGTACTCTATGTCTATGTGCAGGTGAAGGAGCGCTGCGAGGGGTCGCTTGGGTTTGATTCCACCGGAAGTTTCTCGATATAACTCCATAGTGGCTGTACCGAGTGTCAACCAACCTACTAGCCCCAACCCAGAGACGGGCCTATAAATGGGGCTAGCTGCTTTTTTATTTTATTTTATATTTTTTTTTGTTAAAGGATTCCGCTGGGTTAAGGAGACCAAGCCCTACAAAGACAAAACCAAAAAAGAAACAAGCAACAAGAAAAAATAAACCACTATTGTTCTCTGTAATAAGTCTTCATACTTCTGTCTTCATCAATAATAGTCTCCAGGTCCTCACTAAAATCATTGACATCAACCTCAACCATCTTAACAGAAGGATGGATGGCAGCAAAATTTTCAGCAGCACGGTTAGCCTCCCTGTAAACATGACCCACTCTAATTCTCTTGAAATACTGTCTAAGCTGACATATTCTTCTCCAGAGGTGGAGAGCCTCATCCAGGAATAGGATTTATACTATTAAAAAGATTGCTAACAGCTGTAGAGTCTGTATTAATATGGATGTTTACCTTGTTTTTAGATTTAGCAAGGAGCATAGCTAGCTCAGCTCCATGTAACTCAAGAGAGAGAGAGAACAGACTGAGAATCAGCACCACCAATAGCTGCAGCAATGGGAACTCCATCACAATCTCTCATAATGGCAGAAAAAAAAACCTGAATCATCTTTTTTTGATCCATCAATATTAATCATGACTTCATCAGGGGAGGGGAATTTCCATCTACAGGCAATGAACTTTTTTTTATTCAACAAGCAAGAAACTCCCCTTCCATCAAGAAAGCTCTCACAAAGGGAGTATCCTTGTCAAAGAAACTGCTAGCTTCTACTTTGAGTCTGACATCAACAACAATACGAAAGCTAACAACATCAGCAGAACTGGAACTATTGGAGTGTAGTCTTTTATTTCTCTTCTTCCATATATGATGAATGAAACTATTCAGAGCAAGTTTCTTAATAGTAGTAACAACACTTTACCAGTAAACTGATCCATACACCATTGGAGTTCAGAAGACCAATCCTGAAAACAAGGTCTGAAATATCCCATCATATACAATATGCCCTGCCAAATAAGAGAGGAAAAACTACACTGGCAAAAAAGATGATTTTCATCTTCAGCACCTTCATTACAGAGCAGACATTTTGGATCAAAAAGAACTCCCCAATTTGCAAGTCTACATCTAGTTTTTAACCTTCTTCTCATAACCAACCAACTGATGAAAGAATGTTTAGGGATAAGACCCTTAAACCACATAAGGCAATTCCATTTCCACACAGGTCTCTGAGGACAAATAGCTGCAAAGGTGTGCTTCATGGAAAACTCTCCAGAATGACCAGTTTTCCAAATTTTCTGATCCTCCTCCATATAGTTCACTTCCACTAATCTGATCTGATCACGAAAATCATCATCAAAACCCAGGAATAACTGGAAAAGCCCAGCCATCTTCATGAATAAACATATAAACAAAATGAAGGCCAAATTGACTAACATCATGAAGAATGTTTATAGGAGCCCAATCACACAACCTCCCTTTAGGATGCCAAAAATCAAAGAGAAAACTGGTATTTCTGCCATTTCCCAAAATATTACCCATAAGAGGGATGGCAAAAGCTCTACACTCAAGGATTCTTCTTAAATTCCAAGAGCAATCTTTAGGAACATTCATACTCCAGAAATCCCTATTCTTAATGAGATTTATCTTCACCCATTGGGTCCAGATGGTAATTTTCCCAGATATTAAATCCCAAATATGTCAAAGATTGACAGTTATATTTGTGTATTTTAGACTCCTAACACCAAGACCCACTTCAATGAAAGGGGAACAAGTAAACTCCCATTTGACAGGGTTGTGCTTTCGATCCATGGCCACACTGACCATCCCATAAAAATCTTCTAAAATAAAGTCAAATTCCTTAATAACTCTTACAGGGAGGATAAAACATGAGAACCAAAAGTATACCATGCCACCAAGAACAGCTTTAATAAGCAACAATCTGCCTGAATAAACTAAGAATCGATCTTTCCAAGATTTAATTCTTTTGGTAATCTTAGCAATCAATGGGAGATAATCAGTATAAGATAGCTTGGTGGAGATAAGAGGAACACCTAGATATCTAACATGCAAAGTTCCTTCAATGCAGCCAAAGCACAGTAATAATTGCTCAAGAATATCATCATCAACACCAGAATGAAACAAAGAGGTTTTTTGGATGCTCACTTCCAAACCAGAGCAAGAACTGAACTTCATAAGAGAACTATGCAGTATTTGCAGCAGCAATAGTGCCTTTGAAGAAAACCATAACATCATCTGCAAAACAGAGGTGTGTGAGCTTAACTGGTTTACACTTAGGATGAAATCCAAATTTACCAATTTGGACTTGTTGTTGCATAATGGCACTGAAGATCTCCATAAAAAAACAAACAAATATGGGGATAAGGGACACCCCTGTCTCAACCCCCTACTAGCACCAAAAAACCCAAAAGAAGATCCATTCACTAGTATAGAAATCTTGAGGAAGATATACAAAGATAGACCCAGTGAACAAATTCTTTAGGAAAACCAAACTTCTCCATAGCAAGAGTAATAGCCTTCTAGCTCACAGAATCATAGGCCTTTTTAAGATCAATATTTAAGGCACACCTAGCAGAACTATCATACTTATGATAGTTTCTGATAAGTTCATGAGCTAATAGAACATTGTCCCGAATAGCCCTGCCAGAGATACAAGCAGACTGGTTGGAGCTGATAAGATTTCCCATTAAATTCTTCATTCTCCGTAATCTTAGTAATGCATTTATAAGTGACATTAGAACAAGAAATGGGTCTAAAGTCATTCACAGTAGTTGGGTTATCACACTTAGCAACTAAAGTGATGATAGTTGAATTAACCTCTTTCAGGAGTTTACGCTTCTTGAAAATCTATTAATAACTTCAACAAAATCATCCCCTACAATATCCCAAGCAGCCTTGAAGAATTGACTAGAGAACCCATCAGGCCCAGGAGACTTATTTGAATGAATAGTGGAAAGAGCAAACACAATCTCATCTCTACTAACAGGTTTGACAAGACTAGCAGCATCTTCTGGAAGTAAAACTTTCTCAAAGTGAACACTATTAAGAATCTCGTCAGTGCTACAATCCACATTATCATCATTAAACAACTGTTCATAAAAATCAATACATTCTTTTGCAATATCTCTATCATCCTCAAGAATATTTTCATCTCTAGAATTAAGAGTAAGGATATTATTTCTAGATCTTCTCTCTTTAAGAGAATTATAAAAGAACTTAACATTTGAGTCACCCACTTCCATCCATTTGGTTTTAGATTATTGTTTAGCAAGAGAAGCATCACATCTAGCAAATCTAGCATAAGCTCTAACGACCTCCCTCTCATAATTAGAAGTAACAGTACATAAAGGATTAGCTTGAAACTGCTCCTGAAGATCAAGCATAATCTTCTTAGCATCAAGATTTTGAGCAGATAACTTACCAAACTTCCTCTTCCTCCACTGTATAAGTTTCTTCTTAAGCCTCTTCAGTTTAGTTAAAAGAACCATCATAGGGTTACCCTTAACTGGAATACACCACTCACTTTTAACAATATCTAAAAATTCAGGATCTTCAGATAAAAAATTACAAAACCTGAAAGGAGGAGGACCATGAAATCTTCCTTCAAAATAAGTAACAACACTAGCACTATGATCAGAAACACCAGGAGGTAACAACACAACACAAGAATCTTGAAAAGCAGCAATCCACTCGAAATTAACTAAAACTTTGTCAATCTTAGGCACAATTTTATTAACCCCACAATTACTCCAGGTATAGTAACACTCAGTATAAGAAAGATCAAAAACATGGGCATTCTGAGTACATAACCAGAAATCATAATATCGAGCAACAATGACCTCATCCCTACTAACTCTATAAGAAACCTCTAGAATAGAGTTGAAATCACCAAGAATTATCCAAGGTTGAGTATTAATTATTCTGAGCAAAATCATCAATATCAGCCCATAGAGATCTTCTAATAACATCATCATTACTACCATAAACAAAAGTAGCAATACATTTTTAATTCTTAGGAAACACAACTTCAAGGAAATTAGCTTGAAGAATACTATGAATCATAACTTCAGGGTCCCATCCAACCCAAATTCTACCAGAATTATCATGAGAATAATCATCTAAAAACTGCCAATTATGACAGCTTCTTCTTCTAATAACACTACTATCAGTAAATTGCACATGAGTTTCAACAATACCAACAAGGAAAAGACTATTATTTCTAATATAACTACTAACTTCACTTTGTTTAGGGGATCATTTAGACCCCTAATATTCCAACAACCAAACTTAATCATTTAAAATATTGGGAGGTTGAGACTTCTTACCAGCCCTACCAGACCTCTTATTGTTTGTCACCTTCAAAGATACCTTTGAGACATTCTGATTTGAGGGTTTAAGAATAAAGTGAGATCTAACCCCTCCAGCTCAATCTTCAACAGAAGTCCCTTCTTTAGAATTCTCCTTCTCATTTCTAAGAGAGTTTTCAACAAAATTGTGAGTGGCAGTAGAATCTTGAAGTGCAGTAGCCTCATACTGTTGAACGTCAGTCATCATATCCACAATACTATTGTCAGAAGGGTATCAAACTTGTTCTGCATAATAACAGGAACATCAACGAACTGTGAACTACTGCTAGCAATATTACCAGCACCTTTAGAGAATTGGACTACTCTCTCTTTAACAGTTCCCTTGCCAGAATGAAGCACCGCATCAACCATATCAACCTGAGCTACTACTGAAGGTTGCTCCTCACTAGTAGCCCCCTTCTTTTGGTCACCACTCCTATTCCTCTTAGAAGTCTTCTTAACCCAATCCTTTGGGTACTTAAGCAAATTTCACAGCAGGTACTACCACAGGTACTTTAGGTGCTTTGCCACATTTAGCCAAAGAATAGCCAAATATACCACAATGGGTACATCTAGGAGACCTCCAAGGGTACTCCACAGGAATTTCAATCCTCTTACCCCCAATAACAATTGGTATAACAAAAGGAAAGTCACAAGAAGCATCAATTTCAACACAGACCCTAGCATAATTCATCCTCCTTCTAGATAGAGTTTGCTTATCCGACATTAGAGGTTTTCCCAAGTAGCTAAACATGTAGCATTCCACATATGAATAGGTACCTTAAACAGATTCACCCAAATGGGTAAAGTTCTCATTTCAGCCATCTCCCTTTCAACCAGTGGAGACCAAGCCTTAACAATAAATAATTGATTAACTATATGCACATAACCATGTTCAAGAGCATTATTTCTATCCTCATCATTATCAAATCAAAAATAAAAACAGAATCACCGTGAAGAGTTATCTGAAAATAAGCCTTAGGGTTCCAAGCCCTTTGAAATGTCTTTGAACCATCATGCATGACAACCTTCGACCAACAAAACATCCCACAACCAGGCCTCTACACTTCTTGATGTCTCCATCAACATCAACATCAACCACCATAACTCTTTCTCCATTAATCACATAAGCAGCTCTAAATACCAAAGGATCTTCATCCTTACTCTCAACTTGTTTTGGACCTAAAGTTGTTGACCAATCAATAGATCCAAACTGAGGAGCCTCCCAGAAAAACCCTTCCATACGAGAATCCCTAGTTTAATCAAATCGATGAGAACTCTCCATCACAGAAGGTAAAACCGCATCCATTAACACAGAAAGAAGAGACGAAAAATGAAGAAGAAAAAACCGAAATATATCTAAGAATTGAGAAGAACACCAATCATTAGACCTAAACCAGCTAGGATCACTCAAAAACGAAGCAAAATTTCGCCAAAAATTAAAGAGAAAAAACCCTTGACAAAAGTCAAAATCACACGACTAATCGCCTCTCTGACACGACTTTCTCTCTCCTATATTGTTTATATTCTGGAATATACAAAAACTTGTTACTGCCAATTTCGTTAATAATCAAAGACATTAATTTTTTTGATGGACACAGTTGTTTTCTGTGGTGAATGGGAGGATGGATGGTATGATACTGATGATGATGATGATGATGATGATGATGATGATGATGATGAGAACCAAAAATCAGAGGTGCCAGGAACAAGTATGGATGCACTCACATGTTGCTTGAACATATTATATCTACCAACATCACAACTGGTCTGTTACGAAATATGAATGGCTTTCCATCAATTCAATTGATTTTTCGCCTGATTTATTTTGAGGGAGTCTAAAATTATCATGAAACAGAAATCAATATACACCATAGACCATGGTCAACTAGAAATTTGGAAAGAAAGTAATGTCGCCGTGAAGCGTAAGAAATTGCCTGACTTGTCGTCATCGACAGAATAGAATAGCAAAGAAGCAGTACAACAACACCATGACATAGTATGATTAGTTGGTAATAAACTACTGTAATCAAATGGTAGTTAGAGGAAGCTTCAAATATTCAATGGCGCCATTTCTAATCATGGCCGCCTACACTGGTCACTACCAAACCTAATGTATTTTGTTATTTTGTTTAGGATGAAATAAATATATTAGATATAATTGACTAAGATGATTATTAGTCATCATTTATACTGGGCGGTTTAGCCGTCCTATATAAACGTCACATCACATCTCTAGACTTAAAGGAGCAACACTCTAGAATAATACTATAGTACTAGATATAAATGACCTACACTGGCCACTGGGAAAGGAATACCGGCGCCAGATATATGTGTAGTATCTTGTTGTCATGTTGCATATAAAAATATAGAAGACGCGACAAATTTTTAGTTAAAAATGTTAGTGCGTTTACTGTTTTGTAACTTTGTTACAGGGAGGAGTGATTGTGATTTGTGGAGTACGTCGACGTTCATGAATCCCAGTCGACTCATTAACTAGGACATGATGCATAACTTTAACCGAATTGGACAAAATTATTATACTACGAGTCTATGATAGCATTTTTCACACACTTAGGGCAGTTCCTATGGTCCTATGGATGAGATAAATATTTTTCCTTTGTCCTGCCAGGTGGAGGGGTAAACCAAGTTTGCCACTATGGTAAAAGTTAATTGGCGACCTAAGAAGCGCCTGACGACTTAAGTTAGACCGCTAGGCACTGCTTAAACCGCTTGCGGCTTATCTCAGGCCGCCAGGCACAAGTTGGACCGCCTAGTTCTAACGGTAATATATGTTCTTCCCCTATAAATAACAAACGAATTCTCATTAAACATCACTTCAAATCACACATCCATCACTTATATCTCAAAATCCAAAATCTTCTTCTAAAATCTCTTGGTCTCTTTCAATCTCCATTAGTTTCTTCTTCTAAACTTTCTTCATCAAAAATTGGTTAATTTTGCATGGGGAGTCCACAATATACTCCAAAGTGGAGTCATTTTTGTTTTGTTAAGGATGAGAATGAATGTATTTGTAGGATTTATTTGTTCTTACACAATGATCCTACTAAGGATAAACATATATCGGAGGTCTGAATTCTGGCAAAAATTATTTGAAATTTATGAAGCGGTATATGGAGACCAAAGACGTTGCTCCGCCGATAGGTTGCGAAAACGTTGGTGGAAAATCAACGAGCGCGTCAACTCTTTTGTGATTTAGTAATGAAATTAAAGGCAGAAAGAATACCCGGTGAAACCTATGCTGACGTAGTAACCAGAGCGCAACAAGAATGGCGGCGGGTGAAGGGAAAAGATTTTGATTTCATGCAATGTTACAATGTCTTGCAACAGAGAGACGCCTTCAACCTTTTCTCACCGCAGGTAAAAGATCAATAAGCGCATGATTGCAAAATTTTAAAAAATATGTAAGGGGTATAATAAGTTTGAATATGCAAAAAAAGATTTAAGAAATTAGATTTTTTTCATTCATAAATGTATTCTTAACATAATAGTGCGTAATTAAAAGTAGGACGTACCACTTCGTTATCTTGATTTCATAATCTGCTTCATAGGAAATCAACCTTGAACGCAATTTTTTTTCCTTCCTTATTAAGCTTACAAAACTTAGATATAATGTTTTCTTTAATAGATTTTCCTTGCTTCTTCACGACATTCAAATTTTCATTGTCGCTTTGGATTTTACGCTTCTTTCCCGGTTTTGCCTCAACCTCCACAATTTTGATATTCTTTTGCTTCTTGTCATTTTTCAATCTTCTTATACCCCTCATATATTTTGTTAACAGCCTTATCCATTTTTTTCCCATTGAAATCGAGCTGGACAGCGTCTTTAAGTAATGGTGCTGCAAAATCTAGTCTAGTTGTACATTCGCGAATAACTTGAGGATCTCTTCTCCATTTACATTTTGTAAACATTTTCAATCCGCAAAAAATTACCTAGAGGAATTACTAGAGAAGGTATAAAGATAGAACAATTACTAGACAAATTTTACTCAAAATTGAGTTGAAGGTGTGAAAAATTGGAGTGTAAAAATTGAATTTATAGGGTAAAGAAATAGTAACCGTTGAAAGTGTACCGTTGGGATTCCAATGGTAAAAAACTTATCTAAGGCCGCTAGGCACTACTGGGCCGAGCGGCCTAAGTTAGGCCGCTGGAAGCATGGCGGCCTTAGATGCGTCGAGCGGCCGTTTGTAAACCTCACAGGGCAAACCAGCATTAATACTGGTTTGCCAGACCATTTTGGGCGTTTGTCCCTCCCATAGTGGCACCAAAATGTGCAGATTTTGATTCTGTTCCTTCCATAGGAACTGCCCTTAGTGACTTGAAACAAAATCCTATTCCAAGGGTAATTCCTATAGAAAGTTGCAAGTGTAAGAATTTGCCCTGCCAGGTGGATGGGCAAACACAGTTTGCCACAATGGTGGAAAGAATATTGCGACGGATAATTAGTCGAATGGTTAATGTTGTGTCGAGCTAAACATGTCGTGGGCGACACAACATGTGTCGACCATGACAGTGGTTGTGTCACTCGTCTTAATATGCGTCTTCCAACTGCTGATCCACAATATCATCCACGATGGAGCCAATTTAAGTATGCTGGAGAAAAATATTTATATATTTGTAGAAACTATGTGCTACAATATCTACCTAATGCCGCAGAGACTCCCCAAAATTTCTAGCAAAGCCTATTTTAAAAGTTTGAAGAACAGAATGGAAACATGAGATTGTGTGAAGCAAGTAGGTAGGCGAGTCGTTTTTCATCGATAAACTGATAGATGACGCGATTTGTGGCTTTAACCATGCAAATCAATCGAATAAAAATGATTGGTGAAACTAACGACGTTGTGTTAAGAAAATTGCTAGTGGTGTGGCTAAGAGAGAGGCAAATCTTAATGTTTCATAAAATGTTACCATGTCCTTCAAACAATGAGAGACAAATACAACCCATTTTTTTGGTTCATGCTCCGCCACCATTTGCAACTCAATGAAAGCGTTCATTAAGTTTTTTTAATTCAATTTGCAATGCTTAGTGTTACATTAAAAGTTGCAATGTACAGTAAGAACTAATTTATGATCCTTCGGGAAAAAAACATGAAGATAAAATCTAAGTTACATCATATTCTAATGATATTCAAACTCTTAGTTAAAAAATCACATTACATTGTTCAAGTCTAATTGTCTTTGAACCGTTGGATCTCAACGCAAAATTCGTCCAAATATATTTCTTCTTCCTCTATTACTCAAATAAATTAAAGAAAGCCTTCTACATTATCAAATTTATCATCAAGTATCCCTTCTTTAGCGCCAGGTTGAAGGATATAAAAAGTCTCGTTGTCGACTTTACTTCTTCTGTTAAGTTCTAATGTTCAATTTATTTACAGTACTGCACCTTTTTTTACAACAAATAAACTTTAAATGCTTCAGTAAAAATCGCAGACAATCTTTGGCCTCTTATTTATCTTCAGTTGACGTAACTTCTATTCAATGTGCTCTTGAGGTTGGTTTTAGTGACAAGTATTATAGTTAAATATCAAAAAGAAAAATTACCTTGGACTCTTATATGCTTTGTACGTGCAGATTTTACTTGGTTAACTTCCACAACTT
>JAJJMA010015086.1:0-11683 GCA_023529015.1 Papaver nudicaule | reverse complement strand
GGCTTCTTTGATAAGCCGTGCTGGGGATTTCCTTAATAAATCCGCCAACACTTAATCCTGAGCTATACTTGTGTAGCGTGCACGTGCGCTGGTTTTAAAATATAGGGTACAAACAACTGCGTTCATGTGAGATTCTTTAGGATCCGCTTAATATCTTGCACAACATCCAACACTGTATGCAATGTCTGGACGGGTTGCTGTAAGATAAAGTAAACTACCGATCCTAGATCTATACAACTTTTGATCAACTTTGACCCCAGAGGGATCTAGTTTCAATTTACCCGTAGTTGGCATGGGTGTTTTCTTTTCAGAGGCCTGTTTCAGGCCAAATTTGGCTACTAGATCTTTCGCATATTTCCCTTGTGAAATATTAATTCCTCCTTCATGTTGTTGGATTTGTAGACCTAAGAAAAAAACTTAGCTCACCAACTTTGCTAGTTTGAAATTCTTTGCACATAGAATTTTCAAAATCTTTAGCTAAACCTTTTGAGGTGGATCTAAAGATAATATCATCAACGTAAATCTGTGCAATGATGACATGTTTGTTAATCTTTTGGATGAAGAGTGTCTTATCAAACCCTCCTCTTGAGAAACCTTTCGTAACAAGGGATGAGGTTAATTTTTCAAACCAGGCTCTTGGTGCTTGTTTCAAACCATATAGTGTTTTGTTAAGCTTGTATACATGGTTCGGAAGCTCGGTGTCTTCAAACCCCTTTGGTTGTGCCACAAATACTACTTCTTTCAAATTCCCATTCAGAAAGGCAAATTTGATGTCCATCTGATAGAGATTAATTTTAAGAAAGAAAGCAAGGGCAAGGAGTAAACGAATGGAATCAAGTCTTGCTACAGGTGCAAAGGTCTCGTCAAAGTCGATTCCTTCAATCTGTGAATATCCTTGAGCGACAAGTCTAGCTTTATTCCTGACGATGTTTCCATGTTCATCTTTCTTGTTCTTGAATATCCATTTAGTACCAACTACATTGATATTTTTGGGTCGTTCAACAAGTTGCCAAACATCTTGCCTAAAGAACTCATCTAACTCTTCATGCATAGCAGTAATCCAGAAGGGATCTTTAAGAGTTTCATCAATGTTTTTTGGTTCAAAATTTGACAAGTAGCAAGCATAATGGCATATATTCTTTGCTTGACTTCTTGTCATTCTGTGTGGTTCTTCCCCAATAATGTCACTCGGAGTGTGATCTCGGGTAACCCACTTGGGTAGACTCTTGGCAAGAGTTTCGGGTTCAGTTTCCTGAGCGCCTTGTTCCCGTTGAGAGTCATCATCATCTGGATTAAAACCTGTTTTTGTAGGTACTACATCTACAGATTGAGGAGTAGATTCAGGTTTCGAAACGATTTCTGATGGTGGTAATTCAGCAGCAATGTATTTATTCTGTCTAAAATCAGTGACATCATCAATAAAAACATTTGATGATTCCATCATTACTTGGGTGCGCGTGTTGACTACTCTAAATCCTCTGTTGTCAGAGGCGTATCCCAAGAATATGCCTTCATCGCTTTTTGAATCAAACTTTCCTCTTTGCTCCCTGTCTTTAAGTATATATCATTTGCTACCAAACACACCCAATATTAGGTTTCTTTCCATACCAGAGTTCATATGGGGTGTTTAAGGTACGAGACCTTAGGTAGACTCTGTTAATAAGATAACAGGATGTAAAGACAGCTTCCCCCCCAGAATTTTTGAGGAAGATCCTTATTGTGGAGCATTACTCTAGCCATTTCTTGGATATTTCTGTTTTTTCTTTCTGCAACACCATTGGCTTAAGGAGTATGTGGTGGAGAAAATTGTTGAGAAACACCCAGTTGATCACAGAATTCAAATACTTTTGTTTCTTTGAATTTTGTACCACGATCGCTTCTTGTTTTTTTAAGTCTGCGACCTTGTTCAGTCTGGATTCTGTTCACGATAATCTTGAACTCTTCAAGGGTGACATTCTTGTGTTTTAAGAACGCAACCCAGGTGAATCTAGTGTAGTCATCAACCATAACTAAAGCATATTTCTTTCCTGCAACAGTAGAATGTTGCATTGGTCCGAAAAGATCCATGTGAATTAGATCTAGAGGAGCTTTAGTTGCGATATCTCTTGACGTTCTGTGTGGTACTCTGTGCTGTTTACCCTTTTGACAAGCACCACATACACCTTCCACATTGGCATTAATCTTAGGAACTCCCCTCACGAGTTATTTATTGATTATTTTGCTTAACAAACGATAGTTAATGTGACCAAATCGTTCATGCCATAAATGTGTTGATTCAGTTTTTGTTAAATTGCAACAAAGATTTGACTTAATATCAAGAAGGTAACAGTTATTAGCACTGCGAAATCCAGAAAAAATTACGTTCCCGGATTTGTCTTCTATGTCACATTATCAATACCGAAGACTACCTTATTTCCTTTGTCACAAATTTGACTAACAGAGAGAAAGTTTGCAGTCATACCTTTTACGTAGACGACATCGTGAATTTCTAGAATGTCATGCAGTTTGATGGTACCTCTTTTGCTGATATAGCAACAACTTCCATCTCCAAAGGTAACTGGTCCACCTTTGTATTCATCAATACTTACAAACCATGATAGATCACCAGTCATATGTCTACTGCAACCGCTATCAAGAAACCATTGAAGGGGTGAGGTAGAGTTTAGTGCAAGGGCACCAAGACAATAATCTTTGTCATTAGTTTGTGTTTCAGTCTTAAGATGTGGACTGGAACAAGCAATTTTTGCTCTTTTGTGAAGATCTCGAAGTAACGAGAGTTTTTCATTAAAGAGTTTGCATGTATGATGATAATGATCATTAAGACCACAAAACGTACATGACGTTCTGTCAGATTGTGATTTGTAACCTAATCCAGGTCTTCCACAATAGTGGTTCTCTGTATAGGGAACTTTCATGAGCAGAAGATAACTTTCCAAGAAGAATCTTATTTTGCTTGATTTGCTCATCTAGTTGTTTAACAACTTCTTCCTTTTCATCACGCAATCTGTTATTACAATCTTCTTCATTGCGAAATCCATGAAGTAGTCCTTGGACTTTGAATATCAATCTTTGTTTGGTATAACATAAAGATTTGATAAACTCAATCCATGAATCAGAGGATTCATCTGGGATATATTCAATATCAACCAATGGATTGTTCATAGTTCACGAGTTCGTCAAACACAGACAGTGACGTCTTTTATGTGTTTGCCCGCTCTGATACCAACTGAAAAAGAGGGGATACCGAGATACACCACCAACTTTTAGTTTTCGTGAACTCTGTTGATTATACTACTTGAACGATCTCACAAATCAATATTCAAGTATTCACCTGAGTAATCTCAAAGGTTCTATAATCAACAATTGGATTTATGCAGTACTTTTAATTATATAAATATAATGCGGAAGATAAAAGTAATGCACGACACAAGAAGTTTGGTTAACGAGGAAACTGCAAGCCTAGCAGATAAACCCCGGGACCTCGTCCAGATGTGAACACCCTCAGTATTAACAGTATACAGACGCTAGCCTACTCTCAGACTTCGGACTGGACTGTATCGAGACTGAATTCGCCCTACAAGCAACTCAGCTACCAATGTGCTCCTACGTCTCTTGGATCCCGCAGAAACCTACGTACTTGAATCCCCTAGCTGACGTATTTTACAGGCGTAGGAGTTGCTCCACTTCCCTTCGTGAAGACTAGCGCTACCCTGCCTCTAACAGGACTCCTAAAAGTATCCAAGTAATTAAACAAGAATACGATTGTGATTTCCTTTAGACTTAAAGTCAAGGTTAATGGAAATCAGATATGTTGAATAGGGCTTATTGATCTAGCCTAAACAACTTTACCTCCTAACGCTTGACGAACTTGATGAAACCTAGTTCGTGAATTTGCGTTTGGGAACTTCTATGGTTTACGATACAAGATCTACCTTACGAAGTTTCTATCAAATCTTGGTCGTGATAAGATTGAAAATATTCAATCGACCCAAGATACAGGATCGGGAATTTTACTTCCGACCTGTGCTTCACGATCCTCAAGTGAAGTCTTTCAATAGTCGTAGTCCAAAAGTACATCGAGATGACGACCAACCTTTATGCGAGGATACACAGATGTGTAGAGGATTGAAATTGTATCTTGCAGAAGGTCATCTATTTATAGTGATCACCAAGGGAGGCTTTGCTTAAAGTTTAAGCAACCTTGAGTAGGGCTCAAGCAAGTTCCGGAACTAAGAAGGTCCATAGCTTGATTACCCATTCTCAATCTTCTGTTAACTTTGGACTAGGCCAATAGTTAAAGAAGACTCAACCTTGTTTGAAGGTTTGCGACTTCTGGTCCAAAACATGTTTGGACATCGCTTTGCGACTTCTGGTCCAAATACTTGTTTGAACATCGCTTGGATTAAGTAGTTGAATTCCATGGGCCAAGTAATGGCGAGTCCGAGACTAAATCATGCCTAGACCAAAAACTTCAATGATATGAAAGTTGGAAGTTTTCTTCATGGCTTATATGTACGCGTTCATAGAGCAGTCAGTAGAGTTCAGAAAAATTCAGGAGAATCCGTGAACTTGTATGTACGCGTTCATACAGACTTTGCTAGTTCTCTGAAATGCCATACAATCACATGTACGCGTTCATGTACGCGTTCACCGTTGTGGTCTTTTTCAAGAGACAATTCAACATACTCTACCTATACATATTATCACGAATGTGACAAATGCAAAGGCGGGAATCCTAGAATACCTTCGGATCATATAAACAACATCATTGACTATTGGTATGATATAAATGGTAAATACGATACGGAAAGGAAAAACCTTTCTAACCTTTAGCGAGGACATTATGATTTATCAAGTAGTAAGCTCCGGTCATCGTCTTCATCAGTCTTCGTCTCGATTACCTAAACATATCCTAGTCCGAGGTTGTAGAGTAAACTTATCAAGGATTGTGTTTTTGTCTCATAAACTTGACAACTGACTTGAGGTAGCAATATCAGTGAGTTCAACCGAGCAATGCTCTAACACCTGCCATTGCCAATTCCCAAATTGGATATGACAAACCACTTGTTTCTGCCTTCGTTGAGAGGTATTATGCGCAGACGGATTCTATGCACTTAATGTTTGGTGAGAAGACCATCACTCCGGATGATGCTCGTGAGATTACAGGTCTAAGCATTGAAGGCAATTCAGTTACGAGCATCATCTTGACCAAGGACATGGACTTCCTCGAGGACGTGGAAGGAGTCTCTGAGGACTCCGCCTTCGCCACGGTCCATGACTGGAAGCTTATCTATGCTTTTACCAAAGACAGATGGGGTTGGGACAAGGAGAAGACTGATAAAAAGATGATATCTGGAAACCAAAGGCAAAAGATATTCCATATGAAATCTTGGAGGGACCAATTCAAGGGGACTCTGCAGCTTCATGAGGAGGGTAAGTTGGACGACAAGCGGGTCACTGCAACAGCCACTGCGTACATTCTCTACATCTTGGGAAGTGTCATATTCCCCGACACATCTGGTTCTCGGGTGAATTCCACCTATGTGCAGTTTTTGGCTGACTTGGATAGGTTGGATGAGATCTCATGGGGCACTTCTTGTCTTGCATTCTTATTGAATGAGATGAGAAAAGCTTCCAGGGCGGAGAAGGATCAAATTGGAGGGGATATGTCTCTACTTTAGGTGATCCATTTACATTCAGTTGTCGTCATCATATTTGTGGTAGTATACTTAGTATCTTATACTCCGATGCTTCACTTGTAGGCGTTCATATATTTGCACTTCCAAGAGTTTGCCTAAAGGGCGCAGGAGAACCCTGATTGGGAAAAGGGTGAAGGTACTCACTATCTATGAAGCAAATACAAGTACAACGGGAAGCCCTCGGGATAAGAGAAGCTTTGATTGATATTAAGACTCGATTGGACAACTTGATTGTGGATGATGTTGTCTTCGATCCTTACATTAAAAGGAGAGAAGAAGGAAAGAGTGTTCGTAGCCGTTTACAAATGTATTTTGGTTCATTGTTTCACCCCACCGGATATGTTTTCTACAATCCGACGAGAGTGGCTCGTCAATGTGGTGGTGTACAAAATACACCAAGCGAAAAAAGTCTCAGCTATCCTCATGCAATTGACGTTGTCCACTTACCTCCTTGTACATCCGCTGATTGGGACAACAGAGGTGAGCATTTGGTTGACCTTGACCGTCCTTTTTTTCCGAATGATTGGGTCGACCATGATTATATGGACTGGTTCAAGAGGATTTCCCTTCGTCGTGCCATACGCATTGACAAAAGAAGGTTGCTTGATGATCCACGACAAGTCGTCGATGTATATGTAAGTATTCGCTTGTGTCCTATTAACTTTAATCATTATATACATGTACTTAGTGTATGTTGTATGATTGAAAACAGAGACCTCGAGTCGGCAAAATGATCAAGGGGCTCGAGTCAGAGATTGCGAAAGGATTTGATGATAACAGGACTAAGAGGATTTGTCACAAGTTTCTTGAACAATTGTTGAACCTGGAGAATACTAGACGAGGAGATTTGTTTGGTGAACCTCAAGCACCACCGGAGAGGCCAAAGCGCAAGACAAGGGGGAATGAAGCCATAACAAGCAGTGCTCATGAGGTTGCACAAGAACCACGACCTAAACAACAAGATGGTGGTGGTAGTGAGAGAGGTCGTGGTGGTCGCGGTGGTGAGGCTTCACAAGAAGCACCACCAGCTAAAAAATATCGAGGTGGTAGTAGTAGTGCTCGTGGAGGTCGCGGTGGTGGAAGAGATCGTAGTCGTGGTGGTGGTCGTGGTTAAACTCTGAATAGTTCGAAAACAATTGTTTAATTTTGGTTATGTTGACTTAAAACTCGTTCGTTATGTTGTTTAACTTTGGTTGTGTCGACTTTAAACTTCTTTGGTATGTTTGTGTAGGATGTGAATGAATGTGGTTTGTGTACTTAGATTTATGTCAGTTTTTTATGGTAGAATCGTTTACCTTAGTGTATACATCGAACGATTGCCTGACAATCGTTCTATAATATTAGTTTCCAAAACCGATTATTGACTACATGAAAAATCCATTTTTTAAATCGTTAGATGATGGTTTTCAGATACACCGATTAAGAATGCTCAAGTATATGAATCTCATGTGTACACATAATCGGTCTTTATGTTCATTAATTTACACCGATTTTTTTCAAGAACTTTTACCTTGAAAAACTATCGGCCAATAAATGTGTATGTGTACACCGATTGATTTGTTTAAATTTCTGGGTAGATTAACAACAATCGGCTTATTTGGGTAAAAATATACACCGATTCTTCGAGAACCCAAACATAATCAGTTTATGTGTCTATATATATAGACCGATTGTGTGTTGTTCAGATTCAAGATTTTGGTAAAAAAAACTTGGGTGATTCTCATGTTTATTACTGTTTATCATTTTTAATCTTGTTTTTACATATGAGAATTAAGACTAATTAATTTTGTTTAGACTTTAATCACCTAATTAGCAATTAATGGAGAAAGGGTAGAACAGTCTTTTTTTTAATAAGGGGTTTTCTGATTTTACTTCAAAACATCCCTATTTTAATTTATTCAATGAGACCAAATACTCACCAATGGGACCAAATTTAGCCAGGATTGAAATCTACTTCAAAAACTACATGATCAAATAGTGCAGCAAAAATTGATAAATTCCGTGCAGTGACTTGTAAGTGGATTTTTTTAAGTATCACAAAGAACCACTAACTTGGTCTTTCCATCGTTTAAAGGTTCAATACAGATTCCATCCATCCATATTTCTCTAATGATATGCGAGTTCCATTGCATTGAAATTTGAGTTCCATCACATTTATCTATCCATACGATGCATCAATTTAAATAACCTTCAATCAATATTACATCCTAAAAACAAATGAACAATGTAGCAATCCTATTCACTAAAGATAGATAAATGTGAACTAAAATGCTGATCATTTTGTTATTTTTGCCGGTATAGTTGTTAGATTACTTATCAAATTTAATTAATTTTATTTTAGATCAAGAACTTACCTGACACGGATTTTACTAAATGAAAAATATTTCCGATTATTTTGTGAGATTTCTTTTTTCTTTCCTATATAATTGTTTTTTTAATTTAGGTTAGTTATTAGTATAGATAACTAATAAGATTATAGGGAATTAAAAGAAGGGTATATTGGGTGTATAAATTAACCAACTATCAAAATAGAAGGACAAATGTTGACATCTCATTCGTCCCCCATGCCCCCATAAAAAAAATCTCTTTCCCTTGATGGTAATTCTAGACTTCTCGATCCCTAGAAGACTTTCTCACTATTTTTAACAAAAACGAAGTCTCAAAGTCAAACAGAATAGTGGTATCACAAGATACTACACGGGGAGTAACCTTGGTAGAGGGACAAAGCTTGAAGGAGAGATACCATCTCCTATCTATATGACCAAGGCTTAGCTTTGGAATGGCTAAGTAATTTCGAAATTCTTTAAGCACATGTTTTTAATACTCGAAATTCCTCATACAAAAATACCAAGTAAATGGTATTTAATGCTTTAGCTATTTTCACTTAATAAAAGATATTTCCCTATTAATATGAAAATACTCTATTAAATGAATTAATGAAAAAACATTCACAGCCAATAATACTCTTAAGATATATCTGGATCTAGATATTTCATAAAGATTTTTGTTAGAGGGAGAGCAAAAAAGGATTTGAGGAGTGCAAAAATCGGATTGACTCACTAACTAGGCCGTTTTCTGTATTTGCTACCGACTCGACAAAACCCTTAATAACACGTTCTCCTCACATGCTCGGAACCAAAACAACCTAATATAACCCAAGGTAATTAGAAATCATAACTCCTTCCGTCTTCTACCTTCAAAAAAAACTCTTCTGCGATCTCTTACAGATCTCTACGTTTGCTGGCATGAAGGAGAAGAAACATTTGATCTATTTCTGATCATGGCGTTATTATGATTAAGGGAACCAAGAACCTGATAATGACGTTATTTTGATTAAAGGAATCAAGAACAAAGTGCTGTGATTGACTTGGTATGCGTTTCTGATGTTGCCTCAGGGATTGTCTATTATCTCATGATTGTTTCAATGATAAAGAAATTGGAAGATGATAATGGTGGTGCCGTTGGTTTTCCTAATCTAGGTAAAGGTATCCAATTAGCCTAAGCCAGGTTCAAATAATTTGGAATCTTCAACTGCACAAGATCCACTGAGTGTTGAAAACCCATCCATATGGATGTGCCATCAAACGTTTCATAAGTTGTTCACATTGTTATTAACATGATATTTGGTTGTCTTGAATCTGCGAGCCATTGATTTTCTCGACAAACTTCTTTGTAATGATCACGAGAACGGGCTTACAGCAAAAGAGCTATGGTACTGTATATGAATCACTGACTAGTATCAAGTATTTTCGGTATTCCCATTGATTTGGTGGGTAGCAAATCTTCACATGTCTGCATTAGGCATTTGCATTTAAAATTAAATGCTTCTGGTACCAATGGCTAACCAGAAAAAACAAAAGAAGACTTACGCATCACCAGTAACTTTACAGGTTAGCAAAACTGATTCTGTGAGTGACAAAGGAGGTAGACATGGACATGCAATTATGGTGAAGGGTATTTATGTCTGAGTCGGTAGCAAATATGGAAATCGGTTTAGTTGGTGAGTCAACCCAATTTTTGCACTCCTCAAATCCTTTTTTGCTCTCCCTCTAACAAAAATCTTTCATAAATTTCAAATATAGTGCGTACCAGATATAATCCCTGCGATAGAGTTCATTCGGAATCCATTGTCCTAAATTAGAAAATCATCTTAAGATATTATTAACTTCCAGGTTAGTTCATTACGTCGACATAAGCATTGAAATGTCGACACTAACATTCCTGAGATGTACTTGACAAGTCAAGTCTCAGGTGGAAGTGGGATCAAGCCCAAGATTGTTCAATGTTAAAATAATAAATGCCAGTTATGGACGAAGGCTCGAGTATTCAAGGATGAGTGAACCATCTACAAGACATAAGTTCAAGGCACTTCGAATCATACAATAAATAATATACCATTAAAGTACAATATATGATTCACGAGTAATACAATATTGTACCACATGGACTCGATTCCAATATAGAGGATCACATAATGATATATGAGAATTCAAATCAAATACAAGTAAGATACTCAATTGGGTGTTTGAACAAGTAGTATTTAAATAGATATGAAGATCACAATTTAAACACTAATAGTGGTAATTAGAAATCAAGGGTATTTTGTGAAACCTCCCCTCTAAAGATATATAATTCGCATTACCTCCCCTGCAGATTGAATATTAGGGAAACCTCCTATCTCCTATCGTTAAGTTATGTACTTAAGTGGCAGTTATGTGCCACATAAAACATATACATGTGGCAAAATATTTCTGAATTGGCTAAATTACCCTCACCCAAAACTAAATGGGACACGTGTGAATAACATGTTTATCAAATTTGATTACGGCTCTACCTAATTTAGATAAATCAGCGGTACATTTATGAGATTTGTTCATCGTTTCGCAACCACCATTAATGGCATAAAAGGTTGCTGGTTCTCATGTATCAAAATCTGTCAAAATTATAGTCTTTAATTTGCTTCTCTATTAATCAGAAGAACGAGGTTGTACCCATGATTTGAGTAGGATTCAATTCCCTTTTGTATCGATGTTGTCGTTTACTTCTTTTCCTCTTTTAATCCGAATTCAACTGGTTGATTTCTTTGTATATGTACAACAGTATTGATTGATTCAAAATAACACAATTTTCATTTTGTCTGAGGCAAAACTCATCATTCACTGTTTGCCATAGACACGAAATCATCTCAACTCTTTTATATTTCTGCAAAAACTAATGGCAGCAACCTTACAAGTGTCTTATGTACAAGAACTGGTTATTCAGGAATTTAAGAAAACTCCTTGAGTGCAATTCACAAATTGGTGGTGCATAGACTCCATTAATTTGTTTCTTTGCTAAAAAAATTCCCTATCCCTGCAATTCATACAAATTTCAGGACCATAATCCATTCAATTATAAGATATTATGGCAATAACAACACAATATACATTGTTTCTCATTCAAGATAATCAAACCAACAACACCAATCAATTCTTCTTCTGAAACCTAAAATCAAATCATATTCGTCTTGAATTCAAGATTTGAGAGAGACCCATCTTCACCACAACCAGAGATTTGATACCCTCTTGAACAACTCATATGAAATCAAATATCAAACTTTCCCATAGAGCTACACCTTTAGTTTCCCAACAACTGAGCAAAAGAAAAAGAAGTTCCCTCTGATCGAAGAGCAGACAATCAATCGAGAAATGGTATTATTTAATTTACACAGTAATTTCAAAGTTTGAAATTATTTTGAAAACCCACTCAAAGATTTAGAGAGAGATAATTATAAAGAAGAGAATCATCAAAGTGGTGGGGGTATTAGCCCACTCAAATATCACTACCGTTTTCTGATTCTAAATGATAAGTTTGATTTGTGAGCTGGCCGGAGGTAAGGAGATGGTGAATCGGTGATGATGTTTATGTTGGTGCCGGTGTTCATAGGAAAAAAAAACAAAAGAAAAAGGAAGACGTACCAGCTTTTGTCGATACATTTTTTTTTT
>JAJJMA010015065.1:706-22434 GCA_023529015.1 Papaver nudicaule | reverse complement strand
TCCAATCTTCTTTAGCAATTCAATCATCAACATCACAGAAAATCATAGCAATTCTCTGATCTCATCTTTCTCTGCTTCCCTCCCTAAACCAACCCTATATCCTCTTCTTGTAACTGAAGCAATACTCGAACGACCATTTCTTGGTTTAGGCGAGTCTTGTTCGATCTTGACCTCTCGAATTCCATTATAATCTTTTATTACATCATCACACTTCACACTTTACCCCTCATATTCTCTTTATTGTTTTACACCTAAAACATTTGGCGACCACAGTGGGAGGTCATTATCTCAGTTTTAAGAAGATATGGTTGAAACCAGGAGGCAGAGTTCAGAGAATACAAATTCTCCAAATATCCCTAGTGTCCCCACGAGTTTATCTACTGCAAGTGGGGTCACAAGCACCCAAGCTAGTGGCGCCATCACATCTGCTGGTCCCACAACCCAGCCGTGAGCTCTAGCTCAACCAGAAACCTTAATCTCGCCTCTACCTCAACCCAGCGGGGACCAATCTTATCCCCTTCTCCCTTGGGCGTGTCATCTCCTCTGGTGGGATCCACCACGCCTACCCTATCCAATGTCACGTCCCCCGTATCTCATATGGTGGGGACCACCAATACCACTATCTCTCCTACTCCTTACACTCCTATCTCAAGCCGCACAGAAGCTTTCCTCTTCGGACCCCGCACAGGAGAAACAAGGAGTACTGAAGACTCACCTAGCATTGCGGATCTCATGAAGACCCAACAAGATCTAGCCTTGAGTCAAAACAATATGGTGAAAACCCAGATGGAGTTGCTGACGTGTTTGAGATCTATCTCGGAGAAGTTGACGCCACCAACAAACCCAGGGTTTGCACGTGCAGATCCCCAGCTCATTCCAACAGGGCGGGTCCTTCTCAGATTCATGTTATTCCTGATGATCAGGACACTCGTGTCCACACCACACGTGAGCCAAGCACAGGTTTTCAACACAACATTGTTACTCGTGAAGATTTACAGAATCTCTTGCAAGCTCAGAGCGTGGAGAATTCAGATCTGTTTCATCGTCATCAACCTCCATATCCAATTGAAGTTCAACGTGAGCCTCCTCCTGAAGGATATGTCACGCCTTCGTTCTCCATGTATAATGGTATTGGAAATGCCCGAGAACATATCTCTCGCTTCCTGGAATCATTGGGAATACATGAAAGAAATCAAGTTGTATGTCTCAAGGAATTTTCGAAATCTCTGACGGGAAAAGCATACACTTGGTATAATAATCTAGCTCCTAATAGCATTCTCAACTGGAGCCAGATGGTTAATGCTTTCCTCAAGAAATACTTCTTCGTGTCTGAGCAACTCACTCTCTCCGATTTGGGGAGACTCTATCAGCGAAACAATGAACATCCAGATGATTACGTAACGAGGTTCAGAACTCGTTCAGTGGATTGCAATGATCCAAATGTGACAGAGGTGCAGTTGGTGGAGCTTTGCATCAATGGAATGATACCAGTATATCGCGCCTTGTTGGAGAATCTGGATATTTACAATTTCACCAAGCTCCATAAGTCCGCCAAACGATCCGCCACTACTGCACCTGCGCTACTAGAAAGGCCCAGGACTCTAAAAGCTGAAGAAAGCCGTGGTGAGACGCGTGCCGGCAAGCGACTCGTCAACAAGCAATATAGCTCTCTTCCCTCAGTTCATGCTGTCACTGAAGGTGTTAAGAGGAAGGCACCTACTCCCGAGGCCCCACAATTAAAACGTGCGGCCCCAACCCAATCTCAAGCTCCTACACGAGTCCTAGCTGATAATCCTCCACCGAAAGCACCACGACAACCAAGGGAATTTCCTAAGGTCCCTGATTTTCCTTGCACCATGGATGAAGTGATAGAGCTTCTGGAAGCATGGATTCAAGATGGTGTTGTTAAATTACCTCTCGTACGGAGAGAGCCTACAGCACAAGAAATGACTGATCCCAAGTATTGTCATTTTCATAGATTCGTCAATCATCCCACCAGCGAGTGCCATCGACTCAAGCAAATCTTCAACGAAAAGATCGAGTCAGGAGAGTTGAACTTGGGGACTGAGGGTGTGCATAAGAATCCACTCCCTCAACACCAACCTCAACGTCAACACCAACCCCACCAGCATCATCCCAACATTCGCAATTTCACTATCTCCGGAGAATCCGTCAAGCAAACTGCTAATTATTTGCTGGAGAACTTATGCGAGCTCTTGCATTTTTCTAGAAGTCAGCGAAGCAACATTTTCGCTGCCCTCAGCTGGATTGCTAGCGGCAAAGAACTACCTATACCTGAAAAGGTTCAGCCAAAGCCTGGCGAAATTACACCAGAGATGATGGCAGGAGGGGAACGTGTTCCAATACCAATTATCTCTGCTCGTCTCGAAGGTGCGAATTTTAAGAAAGTTCAAATTGATGCTGGTGTCATGGTTAACTTAATTCCAATCAAGACACTTCAAGCAATTGGGATTTCCAGACGGGATGTCATCTATTATCCCACTGTGACAAAAGATTCAAAAGGAAATCTCCAAGACATATACGGTCATGTTACTTTGGATCTAAAGGTAGACTCTGCTCGCACCAAAGCAAAGTTTCATGTAATCAAGAGGATGAGGAGCACGACATGATCTTAGGACGTCTCTGGCTCCATGGGAAGAGATTTGTGCCTACAATCTGATCACCATCAATCATCAAAGGCCAAGAGTTCATGTTTGACCAAGAAAGCTGCAACGTGGGAAAGCTGGAGTACCATGTGGGGTCCGAAACTCTGGTGATATTCAAAGAGGTACGTGAAAGTGATTTGAAATACTTTATTCAGAATTATTTACTTCACGGAAATCCTATCCAACGTGTCCCCACACAAGGATTGGATAATTCTCCGACATGGGGACTTGATTGCATCAAGTCTATCAAACCCTCTGAGACACCTCAGGAGGAAATCAAGGCCACTTCCAATAGGTGGGTTCGGGCAAAGCAACGGTCTTATAGGCAAAAGACACCTGGGATGTCATGGGTTCCTAAGGCTGCTTTTCAAGAAGGAGATAAGGTTATGCGACGCACTAACCGAAGAATAACTTCTATTTCGGGGTCCACACCAAACTGGGAGGGACCTTATGTTATATCTCGAGTCATGCCTGATGCGCGATACATGATAAGTGCAATACATGAGAGACTCTCAAACATGGTGGTCAATGGCAAATGTCTCAAGAAGGTATGAAGATTTACTTTCCAATTCCTCCAAAATAAAAGTGCAAGCCATCTCTTGCCTTTTAGCAATTCAATTCAAAATTTCAAATTCAAAACCTATGAGTTCAAAATAATCAATTCCTACAAACCCTTTGTTCATAAAACCAAAGCAAAATAAAAATCTACTGAGAAAATGTTTTGCTCCTGAAGCTCTTCAGAAAACAACCATCTAGTGAAGATTTCGCTCCTTCATCAGTTGCCTTCTTTATTAGAGCAAATATGAGCAGTCTTCTTCTTCACCTCTTCGATTAACGTACGTAGTTCCTCAGTCATGGCAGCATGATTCCTCTCTTCTTGCTTCACCAAATCATGGGTGAATTTGCCAACAGCAGCACGCCTTGTTCGGATGTATTGGATTCTCGCCTGAAGCCATAACAAATTGGGTTTGAAACTTTCAAATGAAGCAATCAGCTCTTCGGCTTCATCTAACGCCTCATTGGTCACGTCTCTCAGTGGGGTGGCATCCATCTTCGAGATCAAATTCATAAGGTCAGCTGCAACACCTGTAAGCGTATGAAAGTGGGCACACCTTCCAACAATAATAAGGTGACCATAGAGATTCCATATCCTTCTATACAGTGGGACGTGTCCCTCGGGAACATTAAATCCTCCCACTAGTATATGACCAGGGAGAATCGTTTCATGGGGAGGATATATGCCAAACCAGCATGAGGAAACTCAAGAAGAGTCCACCTAGTTGGAGCATCTACTTCAACAATGTCGATATTCTCATAGGCTTGCGTTTCTTTGACAACAAGCTGAAAGAAGGGTTCAAAGCAAGCAGAAGTTTAATAATATGTTTCAAGCTATATGATGAAAGCTTAACATAAGAAGATGATTGAATTTACCTCAGCAATAGGAGGATTCTCATCAGCAACATCGTCAAAATCCTTACTGAGGTTTTGACCATCACTGATCTTTTTACCAACGAAGTAGCTGTCATTCGTTTCTTCATTATCCTCAGAAGGCTGCAAGAGCAAAATAAAATACCAAATATTTTATTTCGAATTGAAGGAGTTGATAAAAGTAACCTGTGTCACGGAGGATTTAGGCCCTGTGGGTTTTCCACTTTTATTCTGCTCTGTGATCACGTCAGCGGATTTGCATGGTGCATTCAGAGTTGATTCATCAAGCATCGGGTTTTGTCCTAAGGGAGCAAATAAGAACTCCTCGAATCATGTAGCAGGTCCATCCTATATCAAATAAAGAAGAAATTTCATCAAAAAGAAGATATTACAAAGGATTCACGACGTTATTTGAAGAAGCAATTTTCTGACGTCTGAATTCTTACGAAGTACAGCGAAGGACTAAAAAAAACTGTACAAATCAGTAAGAGATATGAAGAAATTTCCTTCACGGGAGTTGTTCGTATGGATGGTTTCTATCACGTGCTAAAAGGGTTAATTTTTGGAGCAACCTACTGGCCGGAATGATTTTTCCACTGAACAGCGTACAGACTGCGACATTCCTGGACGTGGTGTCACTTTGTGACACATAAAATAACGAGCAAAAATGCGTGAAATTCAGATTTTCTTTTCGAGGTGAAATCTATTGAAGTCCTTTTTCTAAATTGGGGTCAATCACCGAAATCCGACATCGGATGAAGATTCTACGGTCATTCTCGTGACGCGACTCAAAACAGGAAAATCTGACGGGATTTTTTCTTTTCTACTAAAAGTGAAAATGAAGCAAAGAGAATGAAGTCTTACCGTTACCCAATCCTTTGAAAATGGATTGGAGACTTGATTAGCACTTAAAGGAGTCGCCATGGAGCTGCTACTACCTGGGGAAAGTGATGTTCCACCCAGAAGACGGTCAACACCGAAAGATACAGTTTCAGTATTGGTCTCTTGTGTTGCGACGCTAACAAACTTCTGATTAGGTGGAGTTGGCCGCACAAAAGAGTCATGAATAAGATGACAAGATTATCACAAGTCAAGCTTGCGCGAGTACTCCAAAGTACAAGGTCCAGTTTGGGCTTTATGTCCGTGATTAAGGCTTCTATGCGGAGGCGGCTGGTCCATCAACTCTATGCTCACCCTGGAACACTCACGGTTCCATGCTGCGCAGGGGACTTAATGTTGATGGTGGTTTTTGGCGAGGAGGTCACAGGAGTAATTTCGCATCAATTTCTGGCGTCCTGGCATAGCTCGAGATAAGGTATGAATTTATTTTATGATAGGGATAAGATATTTTGGTTGCCGTTAGCCATACTTTGATATCTCAAGACCCTAGCCTAGTAGCATGGTCTATATCCCTAGCCTATACGTAAAATACCTACGCATGCACATTAGCCTAGCTCATGCTGGAGCCAAACCTAGGCAATTCACGTCACCAACACTTGGAGATACACGGCCATCCCTTGGCCAAGCTTGGATGCCCACACTATTCCTTGGCATATAGCCCTGCGCTTAACCCCGCCATTACCTTGGCCTATAGCCCTGCGCTTAACCCCGCCACTATTCCTTGGCCTATAGCTCTGCGCCTAACCCGCCATTATCTTGGCCTATAGCTCTGCGCCTAACCCGCCATTATCTTGGCCTATAGCTCTGCGCCTAACCCGCCATTATCTTGGCCTATAGCCCTGCGCCTAACCCCGGTGTTTTAGGTGTAAAACAATAAAGAGAATTTGAGGGGTAAAGTTTGAAGTGTAATGATGTAATAAAAGATTGTAATGGAATTCGAGAGGTCAAGATCGAACAAGACTCGCCTAAACCAAGAAATGGCCGTTCGAGTATTGCTTCAGTTACAAGAAGAGGATATAGGGTTGGTTTAGGGAGGGAAGCAGAGAAAGATGAGATCAGAGAATTTCTATGATTTTCTGTGATATTGATGATTAAATTGCTAGATAAGGATGGATATTCAGTTCTCACTAGATATTGAATGCTGAATGAGAAGAGTTAATCAATTATCGATAAGATAGACTTGATTATACTTGCACTGAATTGAACTTGTTGAACTTATCTGTTCGTGTTGTTCGTGTATCCCAAACTGGTCGAGTGACCTATTTATAGCAATAGAATTCCAACTGATCTCGTAAGAAGTGGAAGAAGTGAAAGAGTGGGAGTGAGGAACGAGTGGGGTCAGTTGTTAATAGTCTTGCGCCTAATAATAGGGAAGACTAACAACCCACTACCTTATCCCATCTTCTCAGCAACATTCACACGACTTGGTTTCTTTCTCGTTAAGTGATTGAGCCGTTGTAATCACACGTGCCGTAGACCGCCTAACCAAAACCCTAAAGAATATCCCCCCATGTAACTTACTTGATTCTCGTAAGATTTGTTAAATATTTGTTAAGTCAAAGATGACTAGGTGCAAGTCGTACCAATTACTGGTAAACTCAGGACTTTGCGATAAGATAGAGATTTAAGCGATAAGCTTGAATATCTCTTTAAGATTTGGTCTAAGGATTGAGTCGGGCAATCGCCACTTAACCCAATGAGATAAGTCTAAGGGTTGAGCTAGCAACCGCCATTTAGATAAGATAAGTCGAAGGATTGAGCTATGCAATCGCCATTTAGACTGAGAGGATTTCAGCAACTCTCTGTGGCAATAGTCAAATAAATACGACTTTCGATTTGCCATAAATAAGGGAAATTGGTTTGTGGCATGTAATGCACCAATTCCCTGAATAATGAAGACATATGAATGTCCAAAATAATATAAGTCATAGCCATGAGCCATGATTAAGAATTATAGCACTGATTTATAGAAGCTAGTCCATAATCAGGAAAAACAGACGAATGATGCTATCACAGCGTAACCATCATCAAGAATGCATAAGCATTGCCAATATAAGACCTAAAGATAGGCCACAATAATTATAATAAGCCATGTTGCATGGCATAATAACCTTATTAAGAAGTTAGGCATAGGGCGTAAAAGATAAGCCATAACATTCATGTTATTTTCGGATTTCTGAACAGCTTGCATGTTATCCATTCATAAAATCGCCCAGGCCAGCCTATATTAGATAAAATTCCGAATTTTTAGTATGTTATAGAGGACTCACAGAGGAAAATATCTCGTGAAGGAAGCACCCCCTAATTGTTCACGGATTGGGCTGTAAAAATCACGCATCAAAGAAATACGTGAGCTGCCAGATTTCCGAGTTCGATTAGGAAACTAGAGTATTATGGACTAAATAAAATCCATAATCCTCTAGGATTTGGATCAGTGGGACCCATAAATAGAGGGGAGGCTAGGAAAAGATAAACTCTAGCTCCAAGGGAGCAAAGATAGACGTGAGGGGGAAGAAGGCCATGAACCCCACGAGTACAAGCAAGGGAAAACCGTAAGGCCTCCAATGTTTGGCCAAGGCACGACTTTGGGCCTCCAAGATTTGGCCAAGGCATAGCCGTGGATCTCCAAAATTAGGCCAAAGCAATAGTGTGGGTACCCATAATCAGGCCAAAGAGGTGGCGTGGGCACCCAAGTGCCAAGGCAAGCTAATGACATGGATATCCAAAACTAGGGCGCTAATGGCATGGATATCCAAAGCTAAGGCAGGGATTGGCCGTGGGCCTCCAAAGGAAGGGGGCGTGAGCATGAGGATAAGGGATTAAGCTTAGGCTTTGCGTGAGGAGCCAAGGATAAGGATTAGGCAAGCTAGTGCCGTGAAGACAAGGATTAGGCCAAGGCGTGGCCGTGAGGATAAGGATTAGGCCAAGGCCGTGGCCATGAGTGCGAGCGCAAGGAATGGCCATGGGCCTCCAGAGGTTTAGGCGAGGCAAAAGATGTGGATACCCAAAGTTAAGCCAAGCTAGTGGCGTGGGCATCCAAAGCTAGGCTAAGCCAATGATGTGGGCATCCAAAATCAGGGCAAGCTAATGTCGTGGATACCCAAAGCTAGGCCAAGCTAATGGCGTGGGCATCCAAAACTAGGCCAAGGCATGGCCGTGGATGCCCAAAGCTTGGCCAAAGCAATGGCGTGGGCATCTTGGCCAAGGAGATGACCGTGTATGCCCCCTAATCAGGCCAAAGAATGGCCGTGTACATCCAAAGCGTGAATGGCCTAGGGTTTGGCTCGAGCATGGGCTAGGCTAACGCGCATGCGTAGGTATTTTTACGTATAGGCTAGGGATATGGACCATGCTACTAGGCTAGGGTCGTGAGATATCAAAATACAGCTAACGGCAATTTAAATATCTTATCCCTACTATAAAATAAATCCATACCTTATCTCGAGCTATTCCAAGATGCCAGAAATTGATGCGAAATTACTCCTGTGACCTCCTCGCCAAAAACCACCATCAACACCCGGCCACTATTCCTTGGCCTATAGCTCTGCGCTTAACCCCGGCCATTACCTTGGCCTATTCCTTGTGCTTAACCCCACGGCCACACCTTGGCCATTCCTAATCTTTATCCACGACAATTCCTTATCCTTGTGCTCACGCCCCTTCTCCTTGGAGGCCCACGGCCAATCTCTGCCCTAGCCTTGGATACCCATGCTTCTAGCTTGCCCTAGTCTTCGATATCCATGTCTTTGGCGTGCCTTGGCACTTGGGTGCCCACGCCACCTCCTTGGCTTGATTATGGGTACCCACGCTATTGCTCTGGCCTAATTTTGGAGCTCCATGGCTATGCCTTGGCCAAATCTTGGAGGCCCAAAGTCAGGGCGTGGCCAAACCTTGGGGGCCTTACGGTTTTCCCTAGCTTGTGCTCATGGAGAGCCACGGCCCCCTTGGGGCTAGAATATATTCTTTTCTAGCCTCCCCTCTATTTATGGGTCCCACTGATCCAATTCCTAGAGGATTATGGATTTTATTTAGTCCATAATACTCTAGTTTCCTAATCAAAGAAATCTGACAGCTCACGTATTTTCTCATGGCGTGATTTTTACAGCCCAATCCGTGAGGAATTAGGGGGTGCTTCCTTCACGAGATATTTTCCTCTGTGAGTTCCCTATAACATACTAAAAATTCAGAATTTTATCTAATATACGCTGGCCTGGGCGATTTTATTAATGGACAACATGCAAGTTGTTCAGAAATCCGAAAATAACATAAATGTTATGGCTTATCTTTCGCGTCCTATGCCTAACTTCTCAATAAGATTATTATGCCATGTAACATGGCTTATTATAATTATTGTGGCCTATCTTTAGGTCTTATATTGGCAATGCTTACGCATTCTTGATGATGGCTACGCTGTGATAGCATCATTCGTCTGTTTTTTCCTGATTATGGACTTGCTTCTATAAATCAGTGCTATAATTCTTAATCATGGCTCATGGCTATGACTTATATTATTTTGGACATTCATATGTCTTCACTATTCAGAGAATTGGTGCATTACATGCCACAAGCCAATTTCTCATATTTATGGCAAACCGAAAATCGTATTTATTTGACTATTGCCACAGAGAGTTGCTGAAATCCTCTCGGTCTAAACGGCGATTGCATAGCTCAATCCTTAGACTTATCTTATCTTATCAAGTATAAATGGCGGTTGCTAGCTCAACCCTTAGACTTATCTTATTGGTTTAAATGGCGATTGCCCGGCTCAATCCTTAGACCAAATCTCAAAGAGATATTCAAGCTTATCGCTTAAGTCTCTATCTTATCGCAAAGTCCTGAGTTTACCAGTAATTGGTACGACTTGCACCTAGTCATCTTTGACTTAGCAAATATTTAACAAATCTTACGAGAATCAAGTAAGTTACATGGGGGAATATTCTTTAGGGTTTTGGTTTGGCGGTCTACGGCACGTGTGATTGCAACGGCTCAATCACTTAACGAGGAAGAAAGCTAAGTCGTGTGAACGTTGCTGAAAAAAGGGGATGAGAAAGTGGGCGTTTTATTCTTCCCTAATATTAGGCGCAAGACTTGCCCCACTTACTCCACACTCCCACTCTTCCACTTCTTCCACTTCTTACGAGATCAGTTGGAATTCTATTGCTATAAATAGGTCACTCGACCAGTTTGGAAAAACAATCTCAGACAAGTTCAGCAAGAACAAAGAGTTTAATTCAGTGCAAGTTCAATCAATCAATCTCATCGATAATTGATTAACTCTTCTCATTCAGCATTTAATATCTAGTGAGAACTGAATATCCAATCTTCTTTAGCAATTCAATCATCAACATCACAGAAAATCATAACAATTCTCTAATCTCATCTTTCTCTGCTTCCCTCCCTAAAACAACCCTATATCCTCTTCTTGTAACTGAAGCAATACTCGAACGGACATTTCTTGGTTTAGGCGAGTCTTGTTCGATCTTGACCTCTCTAATTCCATTATAATCTTTTATTACATCATCACACTTCACACTTTACCCCTCATATTCTCTTTATTGTTTTACACCTAAAACAAGCCCGTCGCGAGGACTATCGATACCCGACCTCCAATCAGACGATTACAACCTTATGGACAACAACCAAATTGCGGCAGGTCAAATCGCTAGATGATATCCTTGGTAACTAACTTCATCGAAGTCTTTTCACACCAAGAGCGAGGTTATTAAGTTTACTTAGGCAATAAACACCTCGAGATATCGATCAAGGTTTCAAAACCTAAACTCACAAAAGAGCAACCTTGTCGTCCCAGTTGGAATCAAGCAGATAGCTGTAGCAAGTACGATATGATATGACCGTGAAGAACAATGTATGTACATGCAAATAACAAATCCAATAACAGTGATCTTGATTCCACTAAATATCTATTGTTTAGGCACACAAACCGAAAGCGGCTTGCTGGAAAATCCAGGTTAATAGATAAAGAGTATGTTCTAATCACAACGATCTTGAGTGGCCTTATAGCAGAAGAGTAGGACCGTAGAATAAACAAGATCGCAAGTTTTGATAGACGTGATAGAACAGAACACAAGTACAATACAAAGACGACTAGTAAACATAAACTAGTTTCCCGTAAGAGGTACTTCTAGGCTTCTCGATCCTAGAGAAGACTTTCACGCAATTCTAGACCGAGAGCAAAAGCTCAAAGGTAACTGAAAAGAAAAGCGACAAACACAAGCTTTCAATTCCGAAGAAGAGTTTGGCCAGAGGATAAAGCTTTCAGGAGAGATACCACTCTTATTTATATTGACTAAGGCTTTAGCTTTGAAATGAGGCAAACTTAATTTCGAAAATTCCACAAAGCACATTTACATAATAATTCCGAAATTCCCTATTTAGTCTCATAGCATTTAATGAGAACTAATACTCTAGCATTTTACATTTAAGAAAAATATATTCCATAAAGAAAATATATTTTCGAAAGATGTTTAGCCAAGAGAAATCAAAGCAAATAATATCTTAAGGTACATTTGGATATTTCTTTTAGTTCGAAATATGGTGCTTACCAAATATGATCCCTGGGAAAGATCTCAATTCGAAAACGTGTCCTTAGTTTCGAAAATCTCCTTAGATATTATTACTTCCAAATGTCGTCACCAGCTTTAACAATGTCAACATTACTTCCTTGGTATTGCTGGGCTAACCAGACGAACCTAGGTGGAAGTGGGATCTGGTCCAACGTGGTTCAACGTTCCGCATAAACGTATCATAACAGACGTGGACAAAGCCTTGTATGTTAATCTTAAGTGAACACGTAGGTTCAGACATTCCGAATCACGCATATAGATATACCATTAGAAGTACGGTGCGAGATTCCACGAGTAACTAGCAAATCAAAACATCAAATGAATAATCAAATGAATATTTGATCGAGTAGTAAATCATATGAAGATTTTAATCACGTACAATATTGATCCGAAATCATGTGTCTACTAACTAGAGCGACTGCCCATATTTCAGATGATGACTCAATTCCACTTAGTTGTACATTGAAGATGAACGAATTCAAACTTCAAAACCGAGAATATCAAACTCATTAATTCGTTGAAGCACAAATCAAAAAGATAGAGTTTGAACTTCAGAGTTACGCATTCTGAGTCAACCATATTAAGGTTTCGAAACGTACATCTGTTTTGGCAGAAACCAAATTAAGGTTTGGAACCTAAAGTTCATTATATGACCAGAACCATATTAAGGTTCCCAAATCAAGTTTCCACATAGCAAAACCTAAAGCTTAGTTTCGAAATCTAGATTTTGTTTAACAAAACCTTGGTTAAGGTTTCGAAACAAGAAACACATATTAACTTCTCCACAAATGTTTGGTGTCGTACTTGAAAGTCCATGTGGTCGAGAACTGTTTCAGCATCACACCTTTTTAGCCTCGATGCACATGAATATATTTCCCGATTCACATAAACCTTTAGGAAACCCCAGGGTCTTTTCGACCTTTTAGAACTCACATGGTCAAGACACATTGGCCTCGATTCTCTAGTCACTGTCAGCCACACAAACATAGTTACGAATCTGTGATATCTCATTGGTCACAATATTTAAGTTTCGGACCAATAGCTTATGAATACGAAAACCAGTTTTATGGTTTCGAAATCAACGTTTAGTTTTACCAAAACCTACATTGAGGTTTCGAACATTGAAAATTCATAAGTTGAGATACACAAATATGTTTTGGGAATCCAGAAGTGAGATATGGCATACAAGATGTTCATATACAGAATCAAATGAATGATTCAGAACTTCAGAGTTCAGAGCCAAACCATGACGTCGCATTCGAATCTCAGAACCGCAGTATTTCGAGTCTACACAACATAAATGTGAGTCGTGATCTCTCTTACATTGGCTCATATAAATATATGCAATCAATCCGACAGAGCCAGACTAGGTAAGAAGAGACAAAATACTGTGATTGATCAAATCTCGTAGTACTACCGAGATAACATCACATTGCTATATCCAACTCGAAAAGGTTTTAAGAAAAACCTTTATATTAACTTAGAGACGGAGAAGAAAAGAAAACTCTAAGCAATATTGGAACGTCATAACTACAACACTAATACCGCAAGCGGTAGCGCGGAGTTATCATAAGACACACTAATCACAAGTGATCAAGTCATAACGTAAAGCTCAAGCTGAGAGTTATGTTTATGTCTTTGTAGCACAAGTGTAAAAGATAATGGAATCGCGTTATTTAGATTCACTAACCTGTTGAATGATGAAGCCAGATGTCTTCGTTTGATCTTCACTCTTTCTTCAACTCTTCAACCAGTGATTCTAAATCCTACCAAAATCTTCCACAACCTAAAGCTAACTCTCACATGACTTCACCTAATTGTGTGTTGTTTAGCGGTCGAGTTTTGATCACTAAAGTTGACAACTAAGCTTAACATACCAACACTTAGTGAGGTTGACTGATCCATGCTCTAACAATCTCCCCCTTTGTCAATTTTAGTGAGAAAAACTCTTTACATAGATGAACGAGAAATTTCAAACCTAAGTTCTACGCTTCGAGTTCTTCTACTTAGCTTGACATCACACCAATAGTACCTGCAAAATATGTCAGTTTGCAAACAAGATATGTATTATTGAAAAATACTGATAACCAATACACTTACTCCCCCTGAATGTAAGTTCGGATGTCTATCAATCTCCGACGTATTGTTATCACCTGTAGCACAACGCGAAAGTATACAGTGCTAATAACATCAAGTGTTACTCCCCCTAGTTCATTCTTTCATTCATTTTTCAATATACGCGCAGGCATTTTTCTCCCCATATGACACTGCTTTGTCAAAGACCAAGCACTGACCGAAGTCAAGCTATCAATATTTCCCCCCCTTTTTGTCAAAATCAATTGACAAAGGGTCTCGAAAATATCTGGGTACGAGATAAATGCTCAAGTTCAGAGAACTCGATTCAACATATAAGAATGATCGCGATGGGTCAACATTTCGACAAGTTATATATATATATACATACATATATGAAAAAGCAGGGGTACCGAAATACAACCAACTTTTCGTTTGGGCTCGTGAGACTTATGATCAGATCTGGACGATCTCAAAAATCAATATCCAGATCCGTTAACCTGAGTTTAGATCTCAAAGGATCAGTCCAACGCAAGACAGGGTCTTGGTAAATCCAAGGGATGGATTTAGGACAACGATCAGGTTTATTAATAACGTACTTCTTGTGTTTGCTTTAATTATATAATCAGAGAATATAATGCGGAAAGTAAAGCACACAAGACACCACAGATTTTTTTTAACGAGAAAACTACGACCTGTAGAAAAACCTCGGGACCTCGTCCAGATTGAACACCGCACAGTACAAACTGTCTACAAACACTAGCATACTATAAGACTTCGGTCTGGGATGTAGCAGAGACCAATTCCACCCTCCAAGTGAACTGGCTACTGTCGCACTCCTTACGTCTCTAGAACCCCCACAGATCGTCACGCACTTGATTCCCCTAGCTGACGTCCTTTACAGGCCTAGGAGTTGCTTTAACCGCTGTTAAAGGCTTGTGTCAACAATTCCGTCTTTGCAACCTCAATTTTCGACGTATGTTTGAACTGTCCTCTATCAGTTTGACATACACAAAGTGACTTCCTTCGGATTGCTCCAGGTCATATGGAAATCTACTTACAAGCGGGGGCTGACAAGTAAACCGAGTAAACTATGCCCAACTTGTCTCTACCTCAGTTGTAAAAGAAGAATCAGTTAAGAAACTTATACAACTGGAGCTAACTAGGTCTTACAACACCGACTGCAGCCGTGCGTTGCTTCCTTTCGAAACCCTGTGTGTAACGTATCAATTCTTGAATGGTCTTATATCAGAAGAGAAGGACCGTAGAATAGACAAAAACGTGATCAGGTTACCAAGGTTACAGGTTACTCCGATTTCAACCACTAAGGTCTCAATCTCCTACCTGTGCTTCCCAACTCTCAAGAGAAGTCTTTATAGTCGTAGGTAAAATCCCAAGAGGAACTGCTACCTAATAGAGGATGACTATACCACAACAAGCGTGCACCGAAGTGAAAAGAGTTTTACGATCACTTCCCTAAGGACCTTCACGTATGCTTGATGCTTGCGGTATTTGTCCATAGACACCTCTATTTATAGCACTCAATAAGATAGGTTGCTTTGGAATAAAGCAACTAATTACTTGTCCCACAATTTTTGGAAACCCTAACTTGCAAACCAAGTAAAAGAGATTTATCTCAATTGGAAATCATTAATCATTTATCTGCCAAGTGTTTTGTTAGCTCAAAAACACTTCAAGATAGATATCCAACAGACCAGAGATAATCTTTATCTTGACATATTGAGAACCGTTAGATGGACCACATAAGATATTTTCGTGATAATCCAAGTCCAACTAAGAGATAAAGGAGTTCAGAGTTTAACCCGAGTGAAAATCCAGAAGAATATTCACTTGGGACGGTTTGCGAACTGTCCATCTGAATCACAACCAAAAGTATAAATTTTAAGGTTCGCGTAGGTACGCGTACAAAATGACACTTTGGAACTCAGGAGAAATTCCGAGTTTCTGTTCCACGTACGGTTCGGGAACCGTCCGCCATTCAGATTAGGGTTTAAACAGGACCCGCTGGAAGTTCTGGGCTTAACCAATACTTAGACGTATTAGACGTCCTCAGCTGTAATCCACTGGACTCTTGCTCAAGAGTACTCCTTTAGATTCACCCATATCCAACAAGTGATTTGCAAGCAAACCATTGCAGTGGACAAATGGTATCGAATCTATCTCATGCATTCTTGTAACCTCAGTATTTGTGGGAACAAACACCAACATGACACATGGTCATGTAGACAAGAACACGATCTCAATCGCTATTAATATCACTACTAAAGTAGTCGACTATTTCGAAAGATAAAGAAAGTAGAATAGAAGAATTTCCATAAAAGTCATAACTCCTACTAACCTTTTGTCGATGAAGTATAATTGATGTCTTCTTTGTCTTCACAATCTTCGTCTTCAAGGTCTCTACTACTTAGTCTATATCCCAATTCCGAAATCTAAACTCTAGTAGGCTAAATCAAGAATTGTGTTTTGACACCTAAAACTGACAACCAGCTTGACATACCAACGCTAGTGGGTTTGACCGGACAATGCCCTAACAATATATATATGATAAGCTCAAGCAACCTGTCAGAAATATAAAAGATATAAGCAGATATAAATTATATTCCCTGTATATTCCACAACCACGCTCCCCTAAAGATATATTTTTATTAAGCACAAGTTCACAAAAGAAACTCTCCCCCGTTGGTTGTCATTCCCTCGGACATGAGAACAACAGAACAGTCTTTACCAGAGAAAGACTTAGACTTGGTTTTGGGTTTTCGAACACGTCCGTAGGCGTACTAGATTATACCAAAACCATTGATTTATGCGTATACTATAACTCCTACTCAAAAAGACACAAGGATATCCAATAGTATTGTGACTAGCATAAAATCCATATCCTCCTTACATAGTTATACTCATACCTGCAACACAATCGTTAGTACATCACAAACATAAGGAGGCTTATGATATCAAGATATTAAAACAATAAAGATCAGCTCCATAAGAGATAAAAAGAATTATCTTGATGACCTGCAACATACATTCATAATAGATTCAGAAATATTAACTCAATGTTGCATTCGAAACTCATGTACTATTTAGGTTTTCTAATTTTCTACTTTTTGTATTTTTCAGAAAATTGATTCGAAACTGCGTGAACAAATGCAACATACATATTTTTAATTTTTTTCGAATTATTTTTCATAGACAGATTCGAATCAGACGCAAATAAATAATAAATTTATTTAATATTTTTCGAAATAACAAAGAAATAAAATTAAAAAAAATCTACTAATAGCCTTTTTATTTTATTCATAATAGTTTCGAAACATAGGGAAAGCTTTAGAGAAGACCAAAACTCTAGATATGTCATAGAAAGACTATTCAGCATTGGTTGAGGATTCCTGCGGACTGCATTCTAGAAGTTTCTTGAACAGCTTCATCAAGGTTTCTATTTTTCACATGCTCGATCGAGACGCAACCTCATTAATTCTAGCTCCCTAGTATTTAGATCAACTTGTTCCTTAATCACTTTGTAATGATCGAAAAGATCAACTACACAATTAGTGGAAATCATTGCGACAATATTGTTCACATCTTCAGCAAGTTTTATGTGGCAGGAGTTGGTCAAATATTCTTCATCAAGCTCGAAGGGTTTGTCGAACAAGTCTTCAACCTTTTCATTAGTAAGAATACTATCAATATCAAATCCTTCCATAGTAGCAGAGGTTTTCGTAACCAGGCTTTTTCTTCTTAGAGAATAAGGAAGAGGTATAAGCAAACGAAGTGGTTTCGAAGCTGTTCTAGTCTAGTTCTCTATAAATAGGGAATGAGATTCGAACCCTGTTGTTTTACTATTTAGGGTATATTTCCTTAATATGGTTCGGAACTTATTAGGGAAATCCATAACTACCAAAAATACGCTGATTTCGAAGTCAGATTCTTAAGAAATAAAGGATATAATATGATATTCTACCTATTAGAGATCAGAGGGTTTCGAAACAAAAGAAATATATATATTTTAATAATGGAATATAGTTATTTGCATATATCTTCCTTTATTTTCAATTACTCTCATTGATTGAGATGATTTCGAATGAAGGAGAAATAACGCATTTAGAAAAAATGTTTCTAGCTACTGATAGTACAACATACAATATTATGCACTGATCCTTTGATACACACGTACAGGGAGGAAGTGCAAGGACATGAAAGACTAAGTAGTTACACGTGGAGTCACCTGTTTCACATCAGTAGTGGTTTCAGAATCTATCTGAACAATTTCAGTTTCCGAAGGATACATTCCTTTTTCATACTTTTCTTGTTCGAGACATTCATTTCGAATTTTTTAAGTTTTCGTGTGTAGCAAGATTCTTACTATCTTTCTCAGAGTTGCATTGAATACAACATGTACGTACAGAAATGTTCTGTTGAGAAATCGGTTTGAAAATTACTCATTATAGGAACAACCTGATAAGGTAAATGATAAGGTGTAGAGATTTTAAGGTGATGCAGTTCATTTCTTAAGTTTCTTACCTCATTGATTACCTTGAGCCACTGTTGAGAATTAGGATTGGTTTGTTTATTCTTTGACGAGCTCTGAATTTTTTTCCTTTTATCAATAGTCACATCAGTATTTCCGTTTTTCTCTATAATGTTACCTTTGTTAAGACTTTTTCCTGATGGCAATATTTCAGCACTAGGTACACAAGGTTCTTCAAAAGAAACACAATATCTTGTGCTTAGAACCTGTATAAAATCTTTAGCAATGGTTTCATTTAGGTCTTTTCTGTATAAGATGTTGCCAAACACTTCCCTAACATACAAGATAAAAGAGACACGTGCAGTTTGATCAGATTCATGTGATGCATTGATTATAGACTGCAGGTGACTGATGTTGTCTGAATTTTCTGAAACAAAAATTTTCAGTGTTTGAACGGATTCTTTTAGAAATTCATTTTCCTTATTCAGTTCTTCAGTAAGTTTATCTTTGATTCTGATGCTTTCCTTTAGATGAGTCAACTCAGATCTCAATCGCTTGTTTTCTGAGTTGATCATATTTAAGGGTTTTAAAAGTTTAGCCAATTCAACATCAACTTCTCTTTCCGCATCAGAGTCAGATAAGTCAGATCCGTAGTAAGAGTTATCACCAGAAGTAATAACATGACCACGAAAGGATGACTCTCCAGAATCTTCTTGTGAAGAAGTGGTTGCAACAAGTGCAGATCCAGAATAGGAAACAACAGTATTTTGTGCCAAGTTGTCTAGACATGAATCAGTGTTCTTTATCATGTTTTTCTTATAGGTTGGATCGAGCCAAACACATATTGTTAGATCTGAAAGTGTTTGCCTTCTCTGATACCAATTAAAAAGACGAGGGTACTGAGTACACCACCAATCTTTTATTTTAGTCCACCTATAAGTCAAACCTTGACCGGTTCCTGTAATCAAGAACTTAAGAAAAAGATCTCCTTCAGGTCTGATTGATTCACACGAGGGAGTCAATACAAGACCGAAAGACTATGTCAACCAACCAAGTACGATACTTTAATTATAATTGAAAGCTCAAATATAATGATAATAGGAACAAACAATCAAGGCATGCGTTCGTTCCATGCCTGGATGACCAGCCCATAAAAAATCATGTGTCTCCCGTAAGAGTTCCCTTCTCAATACTCCAGTATATGCTACATAAATTCTACCTCCTTTGGTGTAGATTACCCCATCATCTACCCAATATTGATGAACGATCTCACGACTGATATGTTTAACCAAGTGGACACAAGCTTGATATTTCATCGTCTCTTCTTTGATTCGAGGAAGCATGTTTGCCTCAATCATGGTCAGTGCATATTCTGCTACCAGTTTTCTGCTCAACGCATCTGGCACAAAATTATGCCTCCCTAGGTTGTGTTCGAATTTAAATTCGAACTCGCTCAAAAGGTCAAACACAAAATCTTGTACTTAGAACCTGTATAAAATATTTAGCAATGGTTTCATTTAGGTCTTGTCTGTATAAGATGTTGTCAAACACTTCCCTAATAGACAAGATAGAAGAGACACGTGCCGTTTGATCAGATTAATGTGATGCATTGATTATAGACTGCAGGTGACCGATGTTGTCTGAATTTTCTAAAACAAAAATTTGCAGTGTTTGAACGGATTCTTTTAGAGATTCATTTTCCTTATTCAGTTCTTCAATAAGTTCATCTTTGATTCTGATGTTTTCCTTTAGATGAGTCAACTCAGATCTGAATCGCTTGTTTTCTGAGTTGATCATATTTAAGGGTTTTAAAAGTTTAGCCAATTCAGCATCAGCTTCTCTTTTAGCATCAGAGTCAGATAAGTCAGATCCGTAGTAAGAGTTATCACCGGAAGTAATAACATGACCACGAGAAGATGACTCTCGAGAATCTTCTTGTGAAGAAGTGGTTGCAACAAGTGCAGATCCATAAGAGGAAACAACAATATTTTGTGCCAAGTTGTCTAGACATGAATCAGTGTTCTTTATCATGTTTTTCTTATAGGTTGGATCGAGCCAAACATAGATTGTTAGATCTTAAGGTGTTTGCCTGCTCTGATACCAATTGAAAAGACGAGGGTACCGAGTACACCACCAATCTTTTATTTAGTCCACCTATAAGTCAAACCTTGACCGGTTCCTGTAATCCAGAACTCAAGAACAAGATCTCCTTCAGATCTGATTGAAAGCTCAAATAATGCGGAAGGAAAGTAAAGTACACACAAGATTTTTAAAGTACACACAAGATTTTGTTAACGAGGAAACTACAAACTCATAGAAAAACCCCGGGACCTAGTCCAGTTTTGAATACTCTTAAGAATTAAGCCGCCAACACACCTACTCTCAGACTTCGGACAAGCTGGTGCAGACAATATGACCCTAATACGATTATTAGTCACAAAGATTTCCCCTCAGTATTCCTACGCCTCCAACCACAGCAAGGTGGTCACGCACATGTACTCCCCTACGTAAACAGACGCCCGTTACTGTCTTACGCAAGAGTTGCCTCACAGCCCGTCGCGAGGACTATCGCTACCCGACCTCCAATCGGACGATTACAACCTTATGGACAACAACCAAATAGCGGCAGGTCAAATCGCTAGATGATATCCTTGGTAACTAACAGATATCTCACCGAAGTCTTTTCACACCAAGAGCGAGCTTATTAAGTTTACTTAGGCAATAAACACCTCGAGATATCGATCAAGGTTTCAAAACCTGAACTCCCGAAAGAGCAACCTTGTTGTCCCAGTTGGAAACAAGAAGATAGCTGTAGCAAGTACAATATAATATGACCGTGAAGAACAATGTATGTACATGCAAAGAACAAATCCAATAACAACGATCTAGATTCCACTAAATATCTATTGTTTAGGTACACAAACCGAAAGCGGCTTGCTGAAAAATCCAAGTGTAGATGGTGAAAAACGAGAGAGGGGCAAAATTGTCAAAACACTCTCGAAACCATGTCTTACTAAAGACAGTTGCCTATTCAGGCTCATCTTTATAGCTCGGGGTGCAATCCATTCCATGAAGCTAAACCCTCTATGAGCTCTCTCTTATAACTCCGGTGGAGAGGGTAATGTCATAGAGCAGTATCAATGGTCTCACCAACATATTAAACCCATCGATCAGCTCAGAGCCAGACCTCGCTTGATGGTACGCGGTGAAAGATCAACAGAGACGTATCCTCACGGATTTCCTCTTAAAATACGACTCAATACACGAGTCTTGGTGCAAACCTCAGAAATATCGAAGTTCCAGGCCGGTCCGGAGCTCTCTGAGAAGCATACACCAGCCTAAAAGGCCTAAGCAGACCCAATCCCAAATTCAGGGTGGTCTAGCACACCATGGATAAGCATGCCATGACTTCAAAACGGGTTGTAGCGTAAGCACGCACACCACGACTAAGGCACAGGATGCCACAAAGCTAAGCTTGGCCAGATGCCATAGCCATGGCGCCATATTCATGGCGCCACGAGGATTATGCCTTAGCCTAAAAGGCCATGGGCCATGGCGCCATATTCATGGCGCCACAAGATTACTCCT
>JAJJMA010015050.1:0-12946 GCA_023529015.1 Papaver nudicaule | reverse complement strand
TTCTCCATCCCCATCTTCAACTCCACCACCAACACCAACGTCGACTCTACCATCTCCATCTCCATCACCACCACAAAACCAGACCATCATAGATTAATCCACCGCCAAACAAATAAACAATCGAAGCAGCAGCAGAACCACCACCACATATACATCAGCGGGAATCTCTTCCTCCGGTTGACAATCCGCCATCATGTCCACCACCACCAACACAGTCATCATGTCCATCACCACCACCACCGTCATCTCTTCCTCCGATTGAAATTGTCAACAACCATTACCAACACCAGCAACATATGTTCACTAAAAAGGTATATGGAGTATTCGATGAATTGCTTGATTTGTTAATTGTTTGCCCTAGATTTTTAATTTTGGGTTTGAAATTGATTTTAACCTAATTTTAGCACTGACACCACTTGTACCCGGGTATTATTGGTGTCGAAACCACTTGTACCTGAAATTGTTTGCCCTAGATTTTTAATTTTGGGTTTGAAATTGATTTTAACCTAATTTTAGCACTGACATCACTTGTACCCGGGTATTAATATTAGTGTCGAAACCACTTGTACCTGAAATTGTTTGCCCTAGATTATTAATTTTTGGTTGAAATTGATTTTTAGCTTAATTCTAGCATTAGCACCACTTGTATGGGTATTATCAGTGTCGACACCACTTACCTGAGTTGTAACAATGTTGTCTAATGTTTGTTTGCTTCTTCTTCTTATTCTTCTTCTTCTTTTTGTTGCTTTATCAATGATGTAACCACTGATACCTGGGTACTATTAGTGTTGACACCACTTGTACCTGAGTTATATCAGTGTTTTATGATGTTTTTTGCTTCTTCTTCTTCTTCTTCTTCTTCTTCTTTTTCTTCTTCTTCTTCTTCTTCTTCTTCTTCTCGCTTTATCAATGATGTAACCACTGGTACTTGAGTATTATCAGTGTAGTTGGTGGTGGATGGTGCTGGTGGTGGTTGGAAGTTATAGTTGATAACGGTGAATGGTGGTGGTGCTGGTTGGAAATTGTGGTGGTAGTGTTGGTTGGAAATGGTGGTGGTAGTGGTGGTCGGAAATGGAGGTGGTGGTCGTCGGAAGTTATAGTTGGTAACGGTGGATGACGGTGGTGGTGGGGGTGCTGGTTGAAAATGAGGTGGTGCTGGTTGAAAATGAGGTGGTGATGGTCGTTTGTAATATATTGTAATGGTAGATGGTGGTGGTGGTGAGTTATTGGTTGGAAATAGAGTGATGGTGGTGGTCGGAAGTTATAGTTGGTAACTGTTGATGGCGGCGGTGGTGGTGGTGATGGTCGTTTGTTATATATTGTAATGGTAGATGGTGGTGGTGGTGAGTTATTGGTATAAAGGCATTCTAGGTAAATCCTTATATAAAGCTGACTGTACATGTCTTTAAAAACAATATTCTAAAGCATCTTTTTAGAATCTGTCTATATAAATAGTATCTTTTTATTTGATGTCTTATAAAACAAATTGTAAGTTTATATGTCTTATAGATAAAGAAACTAACAAAATTGTGGTAAATGTAGTGAAACTCATCAATTTTGGGTAAATTAGGTAATGAAATAGAAAGGTAGAGTTTGTTTCAAACTAACCCATGGATTATATGGAAAATATGTGGATTCATTTCTATTTTTCACAATTTTGTGGGGGGCTAGTGTGCAATTTTAGGTATTAACATATCAAAATTCTAAGGGTTATACATAAATTTAAAATTTTATGGGGGGCGTGTGACCCCACAAACCCCCCCTTGGATTCTCCCTTGAGCCTGATGAGTGCTATGCCATGTTTCAGAGGTGGATTTCGAATACTTCATTGTGAAGGACATGGGATGATTACTGGGCAGAATGCTAGCTATATATATTTATGTTTTCATGATGCTTATAACCACTCCCGTCTATGTTATATCCAACCACAAAGGCTTAATTAATTACCTTGTTATCATTTGAGTTTTATAAAAGAAATTGGCACCGAAATTGTGAGATAGTGTAACTGTGTAAGAATAGCATAGTCAACCAGTCCGATCCACATGTTTTATACAACTTCTTCGAAAGTGGCTTTGTTTTTTCTCTTCGAAATTAGGTTTGAGTAACTGGTTAAAATGATGGGGCTTTAAATTATGTGGAAAGTATAAACTGGGTGGTTTGCTCAAATCATGGGGAAATTAACTTGAGGGAGGAGAGACATGCGGATAGATAGATTGTAAGAATAGAGGTGAACCCTTCTTCACAAAAAAAAAAATGGGTTCAAGTATTTACAATTAAAAATTAAAATTAAATAGGTTCCACTGTATAGAAAAGTGGTAACCTACCGCCCTCACTAGGCTGAGTAAGAACGTGTACTCAGCCTGCCGACAAATTGGCAACGCATGCTAGAATTTTAACAAACTTCCAAAATGTGGATTAATCATCTTCCAAGTTTTATAGCACGCGAAATCCTAATGGACAGTGACAATGTACCTGATGTTTTCTAATGATCTTTTCTTTTTCTTTCGGGTAGGTCATCAAACTATTACTCCCTCCGTTTCTATTATATAGGCGGAAAATGAACATTTTAATGTTTCAAATTATAGGCGGAGTACAAATATCAAGATGGTTTTTTACTACTTTTACCCTTATTAATAATACATAGGTACTTGTGAAGGGAATAAGACAAGGGGCAAAGCAAGAAAAAACATAGAAATTTATGACTTTAAAAATGTCTTCTTAATCTAAGAGATTTGGTCCCTCCGCCTGTATAATTGAAACAGAGGGAGTAGATTGTTAACAACTCTTGTGATTTATTTCAAATGCTCAATCACCTATTATAATAATTCAGATTGAGTAAATTAACATTAGATTTTTTTATATTTTTTTTTTTTTGGAAGGAAAATTATTAACATGAGATGTACATATGAAAAAAAAATATCACTAACAACTCAGTTCAAACTTATTTGAGCTACTCCCTAACCACCCCCATAGACATTTTCTTAACATCATTGATGAAAAGCAATATGATATTTATATTACTTATTTGACATTTTCTTTTTCTTTATGAGATCCGGTTGGTTAAGTGTATCAGTGTTATGGCCAACTTATTTTATTTTTTAAGCAACAATAGCACAAGAGATTCAATTAAATAAAGATTTTATTTTTCCTTTTCTTTCTATGATGAAACAAAAATTTTATATGTATAAAAAGGGCAGGATCGTGTTACTCCTGTTATGACAGGCTAGGTTGCAAATTCTTTTTTGTCGGCAGATTTCAACGCACAGCATGGTTGGAATAGGCAGATCTTCATCAATCGTGTAGTAGTTGCTTGATACTCCAATACAACACCAAAACAAACAACTCCAAAATGAGTAAAACCCTCAAAATCGGCTTACAAAATTAGGGTATAGGTTGTTCATGGCTTGTGCAGGATCCTAAGCTGTCCATACAATATGGGATTAATCTTAACATAAAGAACCAAATTAGGAAGAAGTGGATGATTTCACCAGCCTGATAACCGTAAATGAGCAGCTGGAAGCATGGACTCTGAATCAGGGAAAGAAGTTCGGTAACAAGATTTGGTTGATTCTACTAGCTCCGGCAATTCCATGGGCTTTTATGGATGGAAGCGATTGAAGTTAAGACTTTAGAGATTCATTTTCTGGTGGGGATTCCCCGATCCCCATATAATTGAGATGACACCAACGCTTCTACGTACAAGGTAGTAAATGAGAAACAATAAAAAATGAAACACGTAGCATAATACATTGGAATGGAATGCAGATGAAACACATAACCACTAGAAAAGGACAGAACAAAGATGAAATCTTGAAAAGAAAATTGCTGTAATGAGCGAGGCATGGATGCTATCAGAACTTCAACGTTAATCACCCCTTATTTTGTTTGCCTTTTCTCATTTCAGTGCCTCTAAAAACTCGTCAACATTCTTATCAGAGCTTCCACCTTCATTTACAGCTTGTACTGCCAATTCTTTCCACTTGTTTGCATTCTGTTTCATTTCCATCCCTTTCTCTCCTTCCATAGCTTCTTTTATACATAATTCCAATTCTTTCTTTCTCGAAATCCCATCTTCATCCACTTTAACTCTAATCCCAGCTTTCCACAAATCTTCAACACATTTAGCATTTGTTGGTTGATCTGACCATTGTGGAAATGCAATCATCGGTACACCTAAACTTAATGACTCCATCGTAGAGTTCCACCCGCAATGAGTCATAAAACAACCCAAAGCGGGGTGTGACAGAACTTCCAATTGTGGGCACCAAGTGATTACTAACCCCTTTTCCGACCCTGGAGAAGTCGTGATATCCGTGCGAAATCTGCTGGGGATCTTGTTTTCTTCTGTTTGTCTGACTACCCACAAGAAATTGTAATCGCAATCTAGTAAGGCCCATGCAACTTCTTCAATTTGCTCTTGTTTTAAGACTGCCATGCTACCCATGGAGATATAGACTACTGAGTTGTCCTCCCTTGCGTTGAGCCAGTCTATGCATTCAGCTCTTTTCGTGTCAAATATATTAAGACCATAATCTTTGTCACCTTCAATCCGTTTGTCTAAGTACTTAGATGGAATAGTTGGTCCAATTGACCTCACTCGCCATAGCTTTGCCATCCAATTCAACACCTTTACGTAAAGGAATAGAGATTGTTAATACCATTATGAGTAAACTCTCCCAAAACATTAGACTTTAAAGACGAAAACTAAAAGTCTGACCAAATGCCACAGACAAAGTGGCATATACTTTTCTTAATTATCATGTAAAATTGGCTACTGTGTATTTCAAAAATAATTTGTTACCGTACCTCAGGCTCCAATTCGTCGAAGGTGTTGAAAAGAACCCAATCTGCCTTGTCAACGTTGGAAAACTGGTTCACAAGTAGTCTCAAAAAATGGGGGAAGGATTCTATGTCAGAAATGAAAGATGGTAATTCCAGAACGTTTAACATTGGCAATCCTGGAATCGAGATCATCTCTCCATCCGGCACCGGAACCATTAGTAGACCACGGTATATGTGATAATAGATACTTGTAACTGCCAGAGATTGAGTGAAAAAAACAGCCCCAATCAAGTTGAGTTTTTGGGTTACATCCAAAACCCATGGGACAAATGAATCATAAACAACACAACTTACCGGAGTATCATCATCCGAACTTTGTATTCTCTCAATCAAATCAGTTAAAGTTTTCGATCCGAATGTTTGAAAGCGTTCAAGATAATCTTCGGCACTACTAGCTCCGGATCTTCCAACATCGTCGTATCCGTCAGATATTGTTTCGATGTTTAAAGGACCAACTTGGATTTTCATTGTTTTGGCTATGCACTTGGTTAAGGCTACTGTAACTTTGACATGTTTGGAAGCTAATCTTTTTGAGAATTGAAGTATTGGGTTTAAGTGACCTTGAAGTGGGTACGGAAGCACTAGAATATGCTCTGTATAAGCCTTCCTTTCCACTTTCTCCATTTTCTCTCTAGCTGAAGCTTTATTCAGTTACTGATGCAACTTTCGATCTCTCGATATATTTTCTCTCCATTTTCTCTCTGGATAAGATATTTTTTTTCGACTGAAAAAGGATATATTGAAGAAAGAAAAAAGTATTTACAAAGCTATATGCGTCCACAAACATAAATCTAATTTTACTGCAGTAATAATTCCATCGACTGATTTCAGTTTCCTCCCATGTCTAACTGCATTTCTCATCAGCCAGAGTTGCCAAATAATGGCGTAAGGAACCAAAGACCAGCGTGTAACGGTTAGGATTAAACTTAGAAGTGTACATAAGATCCAATTGGATTATTCTTGGAGATAAAACAAAATTAAGATAAATAAAAGAACTGGATGTTACTCGCGTGTTATTATTTTCTTCCGATAGATTGATGTTATGACGAGCTAACTTGTGAATTAAAAAAAAAGAGGAGAGATGTCTTACACTCTTACTCATGTTATGACAGGCCGACCTGCAAATTAAATTAACCAATAATGTGATTAAATTAAAGGCCAGGATATCTGACATGACAGGCTAGTTTGCAAATTTTCAACTTTTGTGCCGACAACAAAGTGCGACTTTACTAATTGGCAATTTGGCATCCCATGATGTCAAGTTCTTGAATATTGTGCATAAAAAAGTTCTTGAACAACTGTGCTTTGTTTGGATTCAACATCAAATGACAATGGGACAACTCGTTTTATTGAATTTATATCTCTATGGATCGTGTGAAATAAGAGCGATACTTGACAGGCCGTTGGTAGCGGTACTCAGACGAGAAGAACTAACAACAGTGGAATTAATAATTGACGAAGTGATGGAGAAATGTTGATATTATTATTCATTGTCATATTCTAGTCAATTCATCCTCTTCATAATTGTTACCATTCTCACATTACTAGTTCATATTGTGATTCATTGTGATCTTTTACTCCAGCTACTACATTTATTATAAACGAGAAATTCAGCTGAGAGTGGAAGAGAGAAATACTTTGTAGTAAGTCCTTGTATCCAACATGGCCGTTTCCCTTCCTTCTCGAACAATTGTGTTTGAAACCCAAAGAAACCCCCTGTTTTCAACTGTGCACGTTTCAAACCCTAATGTCAATCTCACCACCAAGCTCTCTACTCCTAGTGGAAAGTCACTCTCCGTTAACAACTTCATTTGTAAGGATTGCTTTACCTGCAATTGGCGTAAATGGGGTGTTAGTCAATGAGAAGAAGAAAAGGGATTTAAATCCAATTGTTGTGATAGACAATCATGATAGTTTCACCTACAACCTTTGCCAATACATGGGAGAGATGGGTTGTGCTGTTGAAGTCTACAGAAATGATGAGCTCACTGTAGAGGAATTAAAGAAGAGAAATCCGAGAGGGATACTCATATCTCCCGGACCAGGTACACCTCAGGATTCAGGAATATCTTTGCAAATTAACTGTTCTGGAACTTGGACCGTTCCTCTATTTGGTGTTTGTATGGGATTGCAATGCATTGGTGAGGCATTCGGTGGGAAGATTATCCGTGCACCTTCCGGTGTCATGCACGGTAAAAGCTCTCCTGTGTTTTATGATGAAATGAGGGAGGATGGTTTGCTTGCGGGATTACCCAACCCTTTCACTGCAGGTAGATATCATAGCCTTGTGATTGAAAATGAAAGCTTTCCTAGTGATGAACTGGAGATTACAGCATGGACTGCAGATGGATCGGTTATGGCTGTCCGTCACAAGAAGTATAGGCATCTTCAGGCGGTTCAGTTTCATCCAGAAAGCATCATAACAACTGAAGGCAAGACCATAGTACGCAACTTTCTCAAACTGGTTGAGAAATTTGAGAATGCCTAAACTGCAAGTCACATGATGTCTGCAGTAAACTGAGTTACTGCATCAGCTCGATATAAGTTCTTTCATCGCGCGCGTGTCTAGAATTTTTATGGCATTTGCGACTCTCAGAATCTGTGAGACCACACCCAATGGTCTTAGATGAAGATCTACTCAAGAACACTCAAGCATAAACACATCTAAGTTATAGTTAAGAATCTAAAAGCAATCCAACATAAGTAAATGCAAGAAAGTAAAAGTATCAAGACACAAGTATGTTTTTTAACAAGGTTCTTCCTCACGGTGGAGGCTTACATCCTTGGTATTTCATTAATCATGAGTGTGATTACAAGCCTTAGCTACCTTCAAGATTAACTAAATTCTTCAAGCTTTTCCCAAGTCTTGAGCCGCTATCCAATTCTTCAAGCTTTTCCCAAGTTCTCACTCACAAGTCACAAACCTAGCCGTTGGAGTTGTATCCGTTTCTAGGGTTTCTCTTGTGAGTTCTAACCTCCCTTCTACCTCTCAAGAGATGGGTATTTATAGACAAGAAGGTAAGGAAGTACATATTCCAGTGTTACAAGGGCTATGGAAACTAAACTATTTCTATTTATTCCTCGAGATACGCAATCCCTTTTGGGAGTCTTCCTCTCTAGACGTCCGTCTCTGAGATACCCTCCAGAGGTATGTTTGAGCCTTTCCAGAGACATCGTACAGTCTCTGGCATCCGGTCTTCTAGTACGCCATCTCTCAGAATGTCCCTTGCAATGCACCTTCCAGAATATGACTCCTTTAGCTCCTCTCGTACCACATCTTTTCGGAGAGTATTCTCTGAGGCCAGTCCCCAATGGGACCTTCCAGAGAATATTCCCAGTCTTGCAGGTCCCAGATAGTTTGACCGCATTCTCAGAGAAACCCTAGGTTTGACTGGTGCTAAACAGATGTATCCCTCTTTCTGACTTGGCATTTAATGCCTCTGTAGTACCCTCAACCTTATCCGTGCTTTAGCCTGTCGCACTTTACACGGGTCTCATCCTCAAGTGGGGTGCGGTCAGTTACTTTTAGTGTTTATCCCATACCTCTCGGTGTATTCACTAACTTGCTACCGCCCTTAGGATGGTGACACGTGTCCATCAGATTTCTGGTACCTACAGTTTGCTCCTTTTCTTTTTAACTTCCGGAAGGGTAAGTTAGGAATAAAATCTTGTCGAAGGGTGCCATCACACACGTACTCCAGCCTATGCTCCAGGATTTGGACACGTCGCCAAATAACTGAATAACTGGAAGCGCCGGTTGAGTACCCCACCTTTTCAGAGGTTGGATATAAAAAATAAACCTTCGGTCTTTCCAAGACCTTTATTTCCTTTTTATTCTCTTTCCTTAGAGATTTTCTCTGTTGAAAATCTTTGCTCCACTGTTCATCGTCTTCTCCGCCTCACTTTTATTGTAAAAAAGCTTGGTTTGCGACAACAATGGCGCCAAAAAGGTTAGTCCTGTTCATTGTGATCTTTGGTAATTTCTTTGATTTCAAAGAAATCCCTGATTTCTTCACTGTTATGAACAGTTGCTCCAAGGGAAAACCTAAGTTGCAGTTTTCCTTTGTTTTGTGGTTGTTTTTGTTTCAGAACTTCGACTTCCTCTGAGAGGGATGAAGATCCGAATTGTTTGAGAACTCTCCGTAGAAAGTATCATCTGGACTCCGGATTCCATATTTCATGGGCCACTCCTCAGAGGAGTGAAGGTGTTATCACTCCAGAGCTCTTGAGGGAGAGCAATCTGAGTAGGACCCGAATCATTGTCACCAAGTCTCAACTAGATTCTGGCCTCTGTATCCCTCTTTGGAGTCCCAAAGATTCCTTTGTGTATCGTGCTATGGCCTCTGGAGTGGACTCTCCCAGAGGTCTGTTCCAGTTGAACAATACAGCTTGCAGGATCCTTGCCGAGTGTGCTTCCAGAGATCGGGGAAGGATTCTCTTTCAGTCTGAGAAAGTTTCCTTTGACCCTGAGGATGCTAAATTCTACATTGTGGATAATTTTAGGCGCAACTACCGGATAACTCAGGCTAGGAGGGATAGTTCCTTTGAGGGTTTCGGAGTGAGCATTCAGAGGAAGAGTGTGGATGAGAGGAGAGGGGCCCCTATGCTTCTGGGGGATGTAGACCCTCCAGGCGGCAGTGAGACTTCTCAATGGAATTTCGTCCGCAAGTCCCATGATCCTAACTGGCATGTTGTCCCTTTGTTGATTGAGGGTCAATTCGTCTTTGGGTTTGATAATAGTGGGAATCCCATTCTGAAGACTCCCAAATCTCTAGAGGATCTCCCTTCTTATCTCCATGGATGAATGTCTAGACCAGCGGCGGTGCCTCTAGGAAGCGCAAGGGAGGAGAAGTTTCAGAGGTAAAAAATATTTGCCATAGCTTTCTGAGTATGTGTCCCATACTTGCCCTTATTTTTTGACTCTGAGAGTTATTCTCGCAGCCTGCTAAGCAAATTGGGAAGAAGGTCGTTGTCTCCTCCGAAAAAGGGAGGAATGTAGCTTCCAAACCTCCTGCCGCTGCTCGGAGACTGGAGGTAGACTATGGAGATGATGGCCCAGAGTCTGTAGACGTGCCTTTGTATGAAAACTTCCAGTCCCAACAGGATGAAGATGTGGTCGTTGTCCAACCAACCCAACCCTCCAAGGGTAAGTCTTCTCAAGTCGCAGATTTGAGAGCTCAGACTCCCAAGGATGATGATGTGCTAGTTCAGCATGAGGCTGGGTCTACTAAGAAAGAAAGTACTTTGGTGATTCCCTCTGGCAGTTCTCTGGTTGTTTCTGGGACTGCCTCCAATGCTGTTGCCACACTCCTTGCTCCAGACTTCCAGAGCAAAAGTTTTGAGGAGCAGGCCAGAGCTGTTGCCCCAGAGAATCTTGCCTTGCTGGTGAGTGAGATTCACCCTTGTTACTCTTTCTTAGGTCTTGTCGCTTGTTTCCTGATTCTGGGACTCATTTTCAGGTCCAGAACGCTTTTGCAGCTTGTTCAGCTAGCTCTCAGCTTTCTGTCCGAGCTCTGGACGGTCAACTTAAAGACTCTCAGAGAAAGGTCTCCGAGCTTCAGAAGAGTCTAAACCTTCAGAAAGGTAACTCTCCTTGATGTCTTCTAGTTAGTTTTGTATACCTTTTATGGGACCTGAAATAGCCCTTTTCCCTTAGTCGAAATCGATCAAGCTAAGGTCCAGTGGGAGAGGGATCGTAATGACTACCAGAATGAACTCACTCTTAGGGATAGTCAGATCTGTTCCTTGGAGACTGATTTGGGTAAGATGGCGAATACTCATGAGGATAAGATCCAAAGTATGTTTGCCAATCTCTCAGAGGAGCACTCTAAGACTGTTGAAGGTCTTCATAGACAGCTTAGAGAATCTCAGTCCCAAATTGAATGTTTAGAGTCTGCCAAACGAGGTCTGAAAGACCAAGTTAAGACTTTTGTGCGCTGGCAAAAAGATCATCAACCTATGCTCAATCAGATTGAGAATTATAAGGATGCCTCTGAGCGTGCGGCTGATGAGTTAAATGCTGCAACTGAGCTTGTTAGAAGGTTGCGTGATGCCATGGCAAAGTATGCTGATGCTTGCCCATGGATGCTCATGCCTTAACCATTCTAGAGAAGCAATATAGTGAGCTTGATTCTGCCAGGTTGGACACTGAGCAGACTCTGAGGACTATCATATCTGACTCGGAAGGAAGATTAGAGTAGGCCTTAGATTTTTTATTTATCTTGGTGTTTTTCCCATCTTCTCATGTTTGCTTTGTTCATTCCTCAGGAAAAGCTAGAGAGCTTGAGGAGTTGAAGTTGCAGTTTGAGACTCTCAGGGATGAGAAGGAGACTCTGGAGGCCAGGGTTGTAGGATTTGAAGAGGAGCTGAAAGAGCATGATGACGATCTCCATGAGCGATATTCAAAGGAAGCTTCTGAAGCAGCTAAATCCTTGAACAAACGATGGAGGTCCAAGTATGATGATCTTCTCCGCTCCATTCAGGCTCAGAAGACTCCTGAGGCATCTCCTAAATTCATGGCTACTTTGCAAGAAACTGTCGCTCCTTCCAGAGACTTTGAGGCGTCTGCTTCCAGAGATGCTCCAATCTCGGAGGCTGAAGAACCTAAGGGTGTACCAACCTCTGAGGTCGAGGAAGGTTTGGAGCTCGGAGAGCAGGATGGCGAGGGGCAGCTAGAGGTTGAGGAGCCAGAGAACAAGTGCCCTCAGAATCAAGATGCTGATACTGAAGAGCGAGGGCCTTCTCCCTCCAATCTTGCAGAAGATTGACTATCTTTCTCCTTCCTTTTTCTTGAACTGACTTTACTCTTGGTGGTGTGTATATTGGTTGTTCTTGGTTAACAACAAATACTTCGATTTTTTGTCTGGGCGCTCCCAAGCTTGGGGGGCAAAACACTTCTGACCCTTATTGCTGTGAATGTATGGGTGTTTGTTTTGTCACTTTCGTGCCCTCAGAGTTAGACAATGTTTTTGCCTTAGACCATGTTTGTCTTAGGTTGTGTGTTTTTGAACACTTTGTCGCTTAGGGGCTCAACAACTTTGTAAAGTCTTACCAAAAAATTTCATTTCATCATGACGAAGATTCCATGTTGGTCGAAGGACTTAATGGCCACTAAGTCAGACAAGGTCATAACTGTACTACCCTGGTCATGATGACGAAACTTTCTCTAAGGTGAATTTTGAGAGTTCATTCATTCTAGGATGTTTCGTGAGGGGAGCCATCCCTCAGCCTGCATCTCCAAAATGGCATCCTAAAATGTTATTAGGGCATCCGAGTCATATAGATAAGAGATCTATCCATAGACTAAGGCAATTGGCAACATTGGGGGAGTGTGCACCTCCCTCGTACCTGAAATACCCTTTCGGGGTCTTTGCCCCTGCATGTTGAGGGACGAATGCCTATTCGTTAGATCTGGGCGTGGGATGTATGGCTAGTACTTCGAAAATTCAAGGCAAGAGACATCTTGTAATTTTCGGATAGTTTCGAAAATAGAAGGTAAGAGACATCTTCAAATTTTCCGAAGGCTTCGAAAATAGAAGGTAAGAGACATCTTCAAATTTTCTGAGGGTTTCGAAAATAAAAGGTAAGAGACATCTTCAAATTTTCTGAGGGCTTCGAAAATAGAAGGTAAGAGACATCTTCAAATTTTCTGAGGGTTTCGAAAATAGAAGGTAAGAGACATCTTCAAATTTCTGAGGGCTTCGAAAATAGAAGGTAAGAGACATCTTCAAATTTTCTGTGGGTTTCGAAAATATAAGGAAAGAGACATCTTCAAATTTTCTGATAACATAGACATAATAATAACAAAAGATTTTATTAATATTCCAGAGGTTGTACATGATTGTTTTCAAAAGTACTTAACACTATTTCGTACATAGAATTACAAAGCTCTAAGGGACATTTCCCTGTACGGGCTTTGAGACTTCTTGAAGCATCTAGAGGTGATGGGGCTTGAGATATCTAGCGTTCCATGGTCTCTGGAGCTCGATTCCATTTTTCTTTAAGAGTCTGTACGCCCCATCTCCCGCCTTTTCAGTGATTTTCATGGGTCCTTCCCAGGTAGGAGCGAACTTTCCCTTCTTTCTTTGATAAAGAGGGATTTCTC
>JAJJMA010015030.1:0-10413 GCA_023529015.1 Papaver nudicaule | reverse complement strand
ACCCCTTTATTTTATGTGGGACTAACCTTCATGGCTTTGGTCGAGCCGACCAACCCAAACAGTCTAGAAACATTTTAGAGAAATAGGAGCACGTACGTAGAGGCTCGAGTGCAATGATGAAATCCAACTAAGGTTGATGCCTTTACCTCTGGACTGCAATGGGTCTCTTGAAAGTGATAGCACAAACACAAAATTGGTGATGATGGCTAGAAGTTTTGGATCCATGTTAACAATTAGTTGCCCCCCTAAAATCATGGTGCTAACATTTGATTGTAAGTCACTTTTTCAACTCTCAACAATTTCACTTACCGTTTTCTGGTTGACAGACATCTAAATTTCATTTTTTCTTTAAAGAATTCTAATGCAAGGGTAAGAATGAAAGTTTCAAATCCTAATTAAATTTGGCCCCATGAGAGAGTGGTTGGCCCTATAAAATTTTATACCTATTCTTTAGAGGTGGTTATGGGATAACTAAAAATTGGCAAAAATACCCAAATGCCCCCACAGTAATTTCTCTAATTAAAACCCAAATCTTAAACCAAATTTCATTTCAACCAAAACCTATTCTCTCTTCTTCTTCTACTTCATTTTCATTTTTTTTCAAAACCAAAACATCGTCGATTAATCGACGATTTCCAAAAAAAATAAATTACGATTAATTCTATAAAACCCGATGGAACGAAGGAAGAACAAAGGACCGAATCCTAGAGAGTTCAAAGAATCAGGAATCGACGTAGACAAAGTTTACGAAATTTCTTCGTCGACGCCGATTACGAAGAGAGCGAGTGAAGAAGAATTACAAGCTCTTAAAGAGAAGCGGAAGAAGAAGAGCCCACCCCTGTTGACGAGAATGAGGTATTGCATTTGAAATTTGGTTGATTTTTCACTCCAATTTGATGATTTTCAACCCGACAGTTCGCAACTGTTACCCAGAATCGTTCTATGTTAGTGTAAAAATCCAACGATTGTTCATCGTGTTCATCTTCTGAAACTACAGCGGAACAACAATCGTTGTATATTTGTATGATTTTAAAACGATTATTTTCCATCGTTCTATATTCAATTGAACATAAACCGATTAGTTTTCCCTCTAAAATTTAGAAATTAGCCTTTTCGAATTCCATGGAACAATCGTTACAATTTCGCATGAATAATCAACGAAAGAATTATGCAATAATAGTTTCATCTTTTGTTTTCCGTAAGCCGATATCAGTTGTTATTCGTTATATATATTGTCTTATGTACGCCGATTGACAAAAAAATTCAGGCTAAAAAACTCCCAAAGTTTCTTAGCCTTAATCGTTGATTGTTTCCATATGAATAAACCGACTGGTTTGAGGCAGAATTTAATCGTTTAATGTTCATAAACATGTTCACCGTTTATTTTTTCCTTTCTCAATCGTTTTATATTGTTGTTTTTGTGAGCCGATTAATGTAGTAGACAAATTTTGATTTTCCTGTGACTCCATAATCGTTGTTTATAAACACTTAATAAAGCCGATTGATATAAATACGAATATATAATTGGTTTATATTTTCACAAATGGTTTTGTTTCCTTGTGTTTCTAATCTGTTTATCTTTGATGTTATTTGAACCGATTGTTGTCTGTGTAACTGTTAATTTGTTTCTTGTTTTGTGTTGTAGGGAAAGCATGTCTTCAAACACACCACCTGCTAAGAATAAGGAGGTTATGAATAAGAAGAGACAGGATCCTGTTGCAGATCCTACCGCCACCAAAGTTAGATTGGCTCCCCGTCGAGAGGGTGGTGCACCTTTGAGTGCGTCCAGTCGTAAAGCTGCTGCTAGACAGCTTGATGTTGATCAACCCAACTCTGAAACAACAGTACCTGAAGTTGAAGAAACACAAGAACAAGATCCAACTGATGCAGGTGAAGAGACACAAGAAGAAGGGCCAACTGTTCAACAACCAGCGGGTGAAGAATCGACTGTCGTGGAGGCACCTGAACAACCTGAACAACCAACACAACAACCACAACAACCAATACAAGAAGAGGGTGGACAACAGGGGGCTGAAGAAAAGAAGGCTAAGAAACAAATGAGGAGTTACATGCCAACCGAAGAGCAGATGTTTCCCGACGAGGAGCTAGGTGCACCTTTGGATAATATGGACGTCTTATGGGGCTATGTGGGTACTTGGGCCAATATCGTCTACAGAACCATCGTAAGTATCTCATTTAGTTCTATTTTTCTTCGTTTATTCATCCAACATAACTCCATTTCATGTTACAAAACATATCAACGTTTTGTAGGACCACGAGGATGCAATACGTCTTCTCAAACACCAATCGGAGGCGGGAAAGATGGATATGTGGCCCTTGGAAAGGGTAGGTGAACGCCCTGAGAATCCTAAAGCTTTGGAGGCGTGGTTAGCTAGCGGTGAAGCCCCTCAAGTGGTAGAGATCGTCAAGAATTCGGGGTTGTATCCTGCCATTGCCAGTACTTCCACCATTGGATATGACAAACCACTTGTTTCTGCCTTCGTTGAAAGGTATTATGCGGAGACGGATTCTATGCACTTCCATTTTGGCGAGAAGACCATCACTCCGGATGATGCTCATGAGATTACAGGTCTAAGCATTGAAGGCAAATCAGTTAGGAGCATCGTCTTTACCAAGGACATGGACTTCCTCAAGGACGTGGAAGGCGCCCCCACCGACTCCGCATTCGACAAGGACCTTCATTGGGATCTTATCTATCCTTTTACCGAAGCCAAATTGGGTTGGGACAAGGCGAAGACCAATACAGAGATGTGGTCTGGAAAACAAATTAAGGTCGAAGACATTCCAATTGAAATCTCTGAGGGACCAATTCATGGGGACTCTGCGGCTACATGAGGAGGGCAAGTTGGATCCCAAGCGGGTCACTGCGATAGCCACTGCGTACATTCTCTACATCTTGGGAAGTGTCATATTCCCCGACACATCTGGTTCTCGGGTGAATGCCACATATGTGCAGTTTTTGGCTGACTTGGATAGGTTGAATGAGATCTCATGGGGCACTGCTTGTCTTGCATTCTTGTTGAATGAGATAAGAAAAGCTTCTAGGGCGAAGAAGGATCAAATTGGGGGCAGTATGCCTTTACTTCAGGTAATCCATGTACCTTCATTTGTCGTTATCCAAAGATTATAGTATACTTAGTATCTTAAACTCCCATGCTTCACTTGTAGGCGTTCATATATTTGCACTTCCCAGAGTTTGCCGAAAGGGCGCAGCCGAACCCTGATTGGAAAGAGGAACACTATCTAGGGAGCAAATACATGTACAATGGGAAGCCCTCGGGACAAGAACGAACTTTGATTGAGATTAGGACTCGATTGGACAACTTGCCCGTCGAGAAAGTTGTCTTCGATCCTTACATTAAAAGGAGGGAAGAAGGACACAGTGTTCGTAGCCGCATACAAAGGTACTTTGGACCTCTGTTTCACCCCACCGGATATGTTTTCTACAATCCGACAAGAGTGGCTCGTCAATGTGGTGGTGTACAAAAAGAACCAATCGAAGAGGCGTTCGGATTGGGTGACTTGGATAGGGACAAAAGTCAGGCCTATTATAATGCAATTGAAATTGTGCACAAACCTCCTTGTCAATCCACTGATTGGGACAACAGAGCTCAGCATTTGGTTGCCCTTGATGCTCCTATGTTTCCGAACGATTGAGTCTACCCTGGATATATGGAGGTTGAAGAGGACTTCCCATCCTCATGTCATACGCCCTGATAATAGAAAGTTCATTGCTGATCCAAAAGAAGCCGTCGATGTATATGTAAGTATTCGCTTGTGTCCTATTAACTTTAATCATTATATATATGTACTTAGTGTATGTTGTATGATTGAAAACAGAGACCTCGAGTCGACAAAATGATCAAGGAGTTCCAGACAGAGCTTGTGAAAGGTCTGATAGATAAGAGGGCTGAGAGGATCTTGAAGAAAGCTCTCGACCAATTGTTGAACTTGGAGAATAAAAGACGAGGAGATCTGTTTGGAAAATCTCAAGAACCACCACCGGAGAGGGCAAAGCGCAAGACAAGGGGGGATGAAGCCACAACAAGTGCTGCTCATGAGGATGCACAAGAACCACGACCTAAACGAGGTCGTGGTGGTGGAAGAGGTCGTGCTGGTGGAAGAGGTCGTGGTGGTGGTGATGCTACACAAGACGCACCACCAGCTAAAAAGACTCGAGGTGCTAGTACCAGTGCTCATGGTCGCGGTGGTGGAAGAGGTCGTGGTCGTGGTTAAACTCATAATAGTTTGAAAACACTTGTTTAAATTTGGTTATGTCGACTTAAAACTTGTTTTAACTTTGGTTGTGTCGAATTTAAACTTCTTTGGTATGTTTGTGTAGGATGCTAACTTTGGTTGCTAGTTTATGTGAATGAATGTGGGTTGTGTACTTAGATTTCTGTCAGTTTTTATGGCTTAATCGGTTTACATTGGTGTATACATCGAACGATTGACTGACAATTTTACTCCAAAAATTGTCAGAATATACAATCGTTCTATATATTGCTTTCCAAAAACGATTATTGACTTCCAGAAAGATTCATATTTTCAAATCGTTAGATGATGGTTTTCAGATACACCGATTAAGAATGCTCAAGCACTACGCCACAGGGCCTGATTCCCAACGTTTTTTTTTTCGCATCTGCAACGTTAATAGCCGTTGCCCACGTGGCAACGTCAAATAACGTTGCGCAATTTTTTTTTAACGTTGCTGTAAATATTTCTTTTTTTTATTTATTAAGCAACGTTATGGCAACGTTGACTAGCGTTGTGTATGCAGGGGCTAATATGTCTTTTTACCGGAAAATAGATTTTCCGGTTATATATTTCGTTTTATCCTTTTTTTTTCTCAGCTCTATCTTTTATTCCCCTCCCCTCTCGACCTTTCTCTCTTTCCTTCTTTTCTCTGCGAAATTTTCTTCTCAGTCTCTTTTCCTCACTCGTTTTCTTCTCAGCCTCTTTTCTGTGTACACAACCATTTATCATCTTCTTCTTTCTCACTCGTTTTCTTCTCAGACTTTCTTCTTCCCCCTTTCTACCACCACCACCATCACCATCTCAAATACACAAAAATCAAAAATTAGGGTTAGGTTTTTCTGATTAATCACGAAGGACGGTGCTGCTGGAAGCGATTTAGGGATATGGGTTCCTTACGATTTTCAATCTAGGGTTTCTCCGTGTTTCCATCTCTTCATCTCTCTGTTGGATTTAGGGATATGGGTTGTCTGTGATTTGTATTCATGGTTTTTTTTTTTTGTATGTCGGTAGTCTTAAATCATGATTTAGGGATCTGTTTTTTATTTTGAATTTTGGGTTTGATATCTAGGGTTAGGTCTCAATCTGTACTGATTTGGGTTTTAAGTTCTGATATCACTTCAATTGAAGTATATTTTATGCTTAGATGTGCTTAGTCTTGTCGAATATCACTTTAATCGAAATGGGTTTTGTTTAGAATTTTGATTTTTGACCCAATTTTATTACTTGAAATTTTGACTTCAAAAACCCTGAATTTTGCTTGAATCCGGTACTAATCTTTGCTTAATGTATTCAAATTACAGAGAAAGAAGAACTAGTAAGGTCATTTGAACAGAAACAAACCCAACAGAGTCGTCTATGGAGGGTTAGTGACAGATTTCTCATTCAGTTTAATTTGTTTGGTTTCGTATTGAATTCGGTAGTTGTTAATGTTGCTTGTAATGATGTTTTGGTACGATTTCAAGGATTAATTTGGAATCAGGTGAGTATGCGATAATAATATGATTGTTGATTTTACTTTTTTTCTCTTTTGGGTGTTGATTTATATGATTCCTTTGTTTTTACTTTTTTTTCTTTTCTGTTTTGGGTGTTGATTTATATGATGCTGCTGAGTTGAAGGGTTTTCTGTGGGTTCAATGGTTGTGGTTGCAGATGAGTTTACAAGGAGGTTCTGGTGGTGATTTGTACGGGGTTTAAAGTTTCTGTAGTCATGGATTGGAAGGTGGATGGTAAAGAGGGTTTCTGAAGCTCGTGGAGCTGTGGTGTTGGTCTGTGGAAATCTGTGTACAGGAATGGGGTTCAAGGCTGCTAGGTTTGTGGAATCAATGTGGAAGATACAGGAGGGTTAAAGAAAGTCAAGAACAATTGGTTTCTATATGAATCTGTGTGTGAATTCCAAATACAGGGATGGAGTGTGAGCTAGAATGCAAAGAGAAGTCAATTTCTGCACCAACAAGGAACTGCACATGGTTGGTGTTGATTGCTATGAAGATCCATGGGTCTTTTCTCTTGCTGGTTTGTTAGGCTTCTATGGGTTGGAATGGTGGTAAACCTGGGCAGTATTGTGTCTGGAATTGAAAGGATTAGAAGTCAATTTTTACTTATTATTGTTGCTTGCTTCTGCCATTTCAGGAAGGTACTTCAAATTATTTCAAAGGGCTGATGCTTATCCTGTGATATCTCATAGTTGCAGCAAGTTTCTTTGTTCATGTGGACCAAGCGAATGGTGAGTTGCTAGGAGTCTCTTGTTTGCTATCCATCATATTCCCATCCTATGTTCTCATGCTTATCATCTATAGTTTCTGATGGTTTAGTAGAGAGAGACTTGTGCAGTTAGATAAATAGGTATGTGTGTTGTGCCAATGTCCAATACTGGCAACACATTTCTTAGCTTCTAGCTTAGTTCAGCATTTTACTCTTTGTAAGGTATTTTATTTGCATCTTCATTATGGTATTTGCATCCACGGATGGCTGCATCACTTCTTCGCAATATGATCATACTAGTCTAGCTAATTGTTTCATACATGTTTGTTTTAGTCGTTGTGGTAGTTTTGAATTCCGACTAAGGAATGAACCGTGTGTGTGTGCAGGTGAATCATGAAAACAATGGTATGGGTTTCAATTGCTGATGGGCAGGGCGGTGATCCGTTGTAACCAGGTACATTGTATTGCATGCTCTATTTTACATATGACAGTGATGATGAAATGTAGTCTAGCCTTATGATTGTCGTTAGAGATTCCTTCATGTTACCTCTTTGTGTTTCTGGTCTAGCCTTTACAAATTTCCTGCTTCTTTTTTCTTTGCTTAGTACTCAACATGCTAGATATTATGATTGTTAACTGCTTAGCCTAGTCTGTTTTTGTCTGTCTGCTTGCATGCTCATCTGCTTGTGTGCTTAGTTGCATTTGCATTAGTCTCTTTTAGGTTGTCTGCTTGCATGCTTATCTGCTTGTGTGCTTAGTAGCTTTTGCATCTGTTAGGTTATTTATTCTCAGTGCTTTTCATTGGGGTTCCCTTCTAGTTTCCTTAGGCCTTTTAGGCATTCTGTTTTGTTTGTTTCCAGACTACCTTTTTCTTTCTCTTTCGATTGTCTGTTTGTCTGCACTTCTGCTTGTGTGCTTCGTTGCCTTTGCATCTGCATTTCTCCGTGCTTTCCTTTAGGCCTCCAGCTTTAACTTGTTTGCCTTTGCTCCTTTAGGCATCCCCTTTTCTACTACGTTTCTGATGCTATTCAGTTTTTAGGTGGCTTCAACCGTTCGATGGGTGGCAATGTATCTGATGGTGGATAGAACATTCTGTTTGCAGCATTCCTGAAACAAGGCAGGGATAAGGTTTGTAATTCCTTCAATGTTGCATGCTTATGCAAGTATTAGATTGATGAATTTGGATCTCAATATATAGAGTTGATCTGATTAGTCCATGCAATGCTTTCATTTGTATTGCTTGGTTTTCTTTGAATTTTTACTATTAACACAAATATTCTCAACATACTGGCTTCACATGCCATGTTTGGACTTGGATTTCTCTTAACTTCCAATACTCTTGATGCAGGTGGAAATACTCTTACTTCTACCATGTACCTGCAAGTGAGCATTATCAGCCAAGCTCTCATCTTTGTCACCCGGTATCGCAGTCAAGTACCTGCAAGTGAGCATTATCAGCCATGTACCTGCAAGTGAGCATTATCATCTCATCTTTCGTATGTTGGTGCTGAAGACAGTCAAGTGAGCATTATCATCTCATCATGTGCAAGTGAGCATTTTCATCTCATCATGTGCTGTGTACCCAAGGTATGCATATGTTGCCTGATATCATGACTTGTGTACCAAAGGTATGCATATGTGCCTAATGAAGCTGTGATTGCCTAATGTAGCATAAATGTATGTATGTAATCTAGTTTAGAAAACATTTTTTTTTAATTAATGTATGTATTTTTTTAATACAATATTTGGTATTTTTTAATAAAGTATTTGGTATTTTTGTTAATACAATATTTAGTATTTTTTGTAATACATTTTTTTTTAATTTTAATTAAAAAATCCGCAACGTTTATAAGCGTTGCCTAAATTACAGAAAACGTTGCTCTAAATAAATTCTGCAACGTTACTTACGTTGCTTTAAATAAAAAAGTGCAACGGAAGATGCAACGTAACTTCCGTTGCTTTAATTAATTAGAGCAACGTTAATAGACGTCACGAAAAATTTGTGACGCCGTATTCGCAACGCTAATAGACGTTGCTTTAATTCTGCGCAACGTCTATAAGCGTTACAAACAGGCCCCTGTGGCGTAGTGAAGTATTTGAATCTCCTGTGTAATCGTCCTATGATGGTCTTCAGATACACCGATTAAGAATGCTCAAGTATTTGAATCTCCTGTGTACACATAATCGTCCTATGATGGTCTTCTGATCCACCGATTAAGAATGCTTAAGTATTTGAATCTCCTGTGTACACCTAATCGTCCTTTATGTTCACTAATTTACACCGATTATTTTTAAACTATCGGCCAATAAATGTGCATATATACACCGATTGATTTGGTTAAATTTCTGGGTAGATTAACGTTAATCGGCTTATTTTGGTAATAATATTTACCGATTGTTCGAGAACCCAAGCATAATCGGCTTAAGTTTCCATATATATAGACCGATTGTGCGTAGTTCAGAATCAAGTTTTGGTTAAAAAAAACTTGGGTGATCCTCATGTTTGATCATTTTTAACCTTGTTTTGATATGAGAATTAAGACTAATTAATCTTGTTTAGACTCTAATTAGCAACTAATTGAGAAAGGGTAAAACAATTATCTTTTATAAGGGGTTTTCCGATTTTGCTATATAATATCTGCTGGAATTATTTTTTCATGGGGCCAAATACTCACGAATAGGGCCAAATTTAGGTAGGTATCAAATCCATGACCAAGGAAGTTTTTCTCAGGAAATAAAATACGTAGAGACAAATCTTGACCAAACGAGGCTCTTGCCCTGTAGGGAGAAACGGAGAAGTGTATTCGACCTACTTACAGTTCTATTACAGTGACATTTCGAATGTATATGGCTTTGGTGAATTTCAAGTAACATGCATTATTGAAAGAGGCCGGTAGACGGGTAGGGTCATAGGTGAAGGTGTTTGGATTTGCAGATGAGGGGACCAAAAGGATTCCTACCAAGTTATTGTGCCCAAAATTTACAACAAATTTAATTAAAGATTTATTAGCTTTACACACACGAGATGTTTTATCCCAATGTATCATAACAATTAATCTAGAGTGGGAAATAATTGAAAGACTTGGTAAGAGCAATTGTAGTGGTTGCACCAAAACTCTAAATTTGGCATAACCCATCGGCAGTGGTTGGACAACCAACACACTAAACCCATAATTTGAGTCTTTTTGCACCAAATATAGTGTACGAAATGGGTTTGGTGCGGATATAACGGGACGTGATTTTTGTTAACGTAAAACACGAAACACTATTAAAAATCACGTTAAAAATATAACGTTAGAGGAGTTCGCGTTTACAATGTAGACGTTATTTGAAACAACGTTTTGGTTAAACGGCTTTTTAAAGAACGTTTCCATGACGCTAATTATATTCAAGTATAAATTGTAAACGTTGTTGTTTATAACGTATTGTATTCACGTTAATTAATTTAACGTTTTCTAATGCGTGAACTTAAATCACCAGACACTCTGTTTCAATTCCTTAATGGTTGCTGACTATAAATGCATTTCACACATTTTTCCGCTGCTCATCAACTATTATATCCTTGAATCAAGCTTAAGGATGAGTTCCGATTATCATTTCTAAATTTGTATTTACCTGAGGAACAATAAAAAAGAATAACGGAGTTGTAAATCCTGCTTGGATTTTTTGATTCAGATTAATGTTTATGCTCAAACCTAATCATAAGTGTGAATGCTTTGAGTATTTTACAGTTTTCAAATTTGTGAATGGTGGTGCTGCCGATCTAATTTTTCACCTTGAAAACAATGACTGCACTAATCTCACCATAGAAATGGCTAGAGCTAAGAAGTTGAACAAAGATGAAACAAAGAACAGCTCGGGTCAATAAGTAATGAAGAAAAAAATTAAGGGGATATTACAAAACGGTCCGACTTATTTTACCCGATTTACAAA
>JAJJMA010015010.1:0-10320 GCA_023529015.1 Papaver nudicaule | reverse complement strand
AAAACATTTGATGTCAACATAATTACAGAATATTTCAAAACGTTTTTCCTTAATTCTGTAATTGATTTTGTCATAACTCACGCACTAATGGTGCATTGATTTCACCTCTGGTTTTCCACTATAAAATGAAGAAGAGTTTTTCATTTCAAAATATACCAGAAGCGGCTACTATCCCGTCTTCTTTTCCCCTCTTCTTGCTTTGTTGTGCGCACATTGCTTGTTTATTTCCCTTCCAGCCAAATTGCTAAGTTCGAGAGTGGGTAGAGTTAGTTGTGCTGACTATCTCTATAGCAGGCAGTTCTATCTTGGACACATCTCCGCTGTGGGGGGTATAGCACCTCTCTTTTAGAGAGTACCCGCGGACTATTGTGTTAAGGGCAGTTTGTTGAACAGGCGGCTCTGCCTTCGTAGCATTCTTAGGTCTGCTTGCGCATTTCTATTTCATTACATATTATACCTGATACATCTAACATTTCAGTTTCATTGTTGCAAGGATCCAACAATAAACACCAAAATGAGTTATGAGTTATCTTCTCCTCGTTCAAATTATGATACAGAAATTGGTTAGGGGAACAAAGAGGATAAAAATAATTCAAGACGCCTAAATAGACACAGATGATTTTGATATCCAACTGTGCAGCAACGACACTGATTGTCATAATTAGATTTGAGAGGTTCTGATTACACACTCTCTTTGCAAAAATCAACAATCCTAATTACCACAATTAAATCTAGGGAAAATCGAACCTCTTTCGAAATAAGATCCAAATCTGTAACATAGAACATCTTTATTCCTGGATTTGTTTTCTGCAATCTTAATTTTGTCAGACGCCGACTAAAGGGATGCGCGAGTATTGATCCTCTATCATATTCGTACATGGCACACAATGGAGGGTATGGAAAAGGGTTTCTGCGCTTATGTTAACCAACTGCCAATACAAATGGATGTGCTTGATAAGGAAAGAGTAGTCCATGCTATGAAGGAAGGAACCGCATGCTATTCTCGAAGACAAGCTCATACTCATATTCTCGATGACGCTGAGAAATCTTATTCCGAGACATACTCATTGAGTTAATTGACAAGCATACTTACGTTGTTGATACAGTATGGTTCGCGGACGTATTCTCTGATCACCAAAAAGTAAGCTTCCAACTGTATGGAGAAACAGCAGTAGCTAAGAACAAGGCGTTGATTACCGAGGTTGATGAAAAAGGCGCAAAGGATTTGCAAGCGAAACAACCAACCAACCCAATTACTGTACGTTAGTTACATCTGGGCTTGGATAACCGAAATAATAAGGCCCATTTATCGGTACTATGAAATCTAGCCTCCTGGTCTGCCTTCTGATTATTACAAAACCCTAGATAGATTATAGATACAAACCCCTTTTTGCCTAATAGTCTGTCTATTTCTCTCTTCTTCTCTTCGATTTCATGGCTCCAACATATTCCAACTCCTCTTGTAAGTTCTGATCTTCAACATATGATCTTCTGATTATATCATTGATTTTATGTTTTATGTCTTGATTCATGAGTTTTGTGGTTTTGCATGCAGCAATTTCTTCCAGAACGAGGTCGACAAAAAAGGTATGGCATAATGGCAGATGCTTAGGCCTAGCTTATAAATTTTCTGAATCTCTTCTAAGAGGCTTTTGTATCTCAAGCAAGTCCTACTTGGTTCTTACTTTCTGAATCATACATGTGTTGTTGTCAGATGGATAAGCCTGGAGTGCAGTATCGTACAGAACGGAAGTCAGAGCTTCAAAGGTCGTCAGATTCTGCAGCTAAGAGTGTGGACAGCATCGATGAGGAGTTGAAACCTTATCTGCGAGAAGCTGATCAATCCATGATGGATGCTAGCACCATGGTCGAAATGATGCTGAGCCGCAAACAGAAGTGCTTGCTTAAAGCGATTAAGGTATACAAATAGTTTCTGGGTTCTGCTGGTACCGTTATCTTCTTTACTGTTTTCTTCTGCAAGATAATTAGTGTCAAGTAATAAATGAACCTATTAACTTGGTTTGTACTTGGAATTATTCATAATCTGTTGGCTATTTTTCATTGTTTCAGATGGGCCAGGAAAAGAGGAAGGCTAATGTGGAACTTCTCAAGGAAAGGAAAAAGTTCTATGCCAGCAAATCTTCCTGATTGTTTGTTAAGAGGTCCCCAAGTATTTCTATCTTGTCCTACTATTGTATAAGCAGCATTAGAGTACTCTAAGTCTTAGTGTTTTTCTTTCGTACACCAGTAACCGGAACTATGGTGCAGTGTGACTAACCATCAAAATTGTGTGAATAGAAAGATCAGTACCTAAGCCAAAGCCGTCCTTCTCTGTCGCATTTTCCTTCTAAAATATGATTCCAGCCTTGCCCTGTCCCTGAAAAGAATTCATAATTCAGACCCTATTGTGATATTGCAGTCAACCTTCAAACAAGAAAGAATTAAGACAGCAGCTCAATCTCACTCTCATATCTCAGTTATCAATTTCAAGAACAAAAGATAGCTGAAACTGCTCCAGTTTTCACTAGAGCTCTTTCAGATCCTCTTTATGCCAGACAAGTTTCCTTCTCTATGAAACTGAAAACCTGTTCTGAACTTTCTTCGGCACGTTCACTAGGGATCATGCCTAATCATGAAATAGAAGTTAACCTCATTAATCTTTACCTTACAGAAGATTAATAAAGGCCACTTGCCTGCCTGCTTCAACGTAATCATAACTGTTGTAAGCAATTAGAACATATCACCAAGGTTTTCCTCCATAATTGACTAAAGCAGTGTCTGGCTTGCTCGACTGCTCCTGACATCAGAATGTTCAGGGAACCAGATGAATTCAAACCATCATCCTCTATAAACCCTTGCTACCATTTTGAGCTTATGGATCCATTAGTTGTGTAGCTACCAGCCTACCACACAGAATCTTTCTAAGAGCCATATATATATATATATTGGACATGCTCAATGTAAACTTAACAAATTGAGCTGATTTTATATGCTACGATGTTTGAACTCCAACGACTAAAGTTCCTCCACAGATATAAGCCAATGAACGTAGACATGTAAATGTCGACAGAAAGAAAACCAGAAATCACCTAAGAATTTCAGTACAAGGTTTGCACCATGGGATCTAGAATAGCTAACAATTGCCTCAGTGATTTTGTCAGCCTAAAAATAGAAAACAAAGTGCTAATAGAAGACCACCCCTGTTTGATAGGGGAGAAATTATCTAGTGTTGAACTCAAATACATTCTCGGGTGACTAATAAACATGAGCAGATTCTTCAAAATATTTAATCCAGGAATTAACAAACAATACAGGCTTATAGAAGTAAGAGGAACTCTTTAATGTGTCAAGTTACCCAATCTCCATGGGAAGCTGAAAAAACTCGATCTCTGTAGGCAGCTAATCAGTTATGAAGATCCCCAAGCCAAGACTCCACCCCGTACAGGATTTACCAATTGAGCATCTCTCCAAGACTCCAACAGCTGTAAATGAATCTACATGCATCCATGGAAGGGGACTCCTTCAACCATTTCATAATGTCGATAGCACAGAAAGCAACTGGTTAAAGTGAAAACCCCCAACAGTTATTAAACCAACCAAATCGCCAAGCGAATAACCAGAAAGTGGCATAGATAAGGACCCAGATGGATTCGAACCATCATCCTCTGCAAACCTTAGAGGTCTGAGCGCTCTACCATTTTGAGCTTATGAGTCCATTACTTTATTATATGAAATCATCTAAGCATGATGATATGAAGTTGATCGTACTTTCTTTTTATTATGCAAAAACCAAGAACACAACAGGTGACAAATCTCGAGACTCGAGTTACCACCAAAAAAAAAAAAAAAAAAAAAAAAAAAAAGGTTTTAAGGATTTGAAATAGCAAAAACAATCAATTTTTGTGAAACCACTTTCGGAATAAGAATACCATGTTGGCAAGAAATTACCCACTGAGACTTGAAAACACTTCAACCGGATCATTAAAAAAATATACATAGCAGATCCTAAGCTGCAAGGGCAAATATTTAACTCCAAAGAAGAGGCAAAGCAAGGGCAGACCAGTTAAGCAATTGTTTATCGACTGTTACCAAGACCAATGGGAAAAAAAGTAACCTTGTTTTCACTCATTCTCAATTCTCAGTACTACCAGTCATGTCACCAGCAGAGCAGTTGCGGAAGTTCTACCAGCCAAGCACCAACAGTGCACGTCTCATATGCACAAGCATCTAAAAGTCACATTCAGGTGAATAGAGCCTTTCAACCAATTTACAGCTACCACCAGGAAGCAGCAGTATAGACTGAACAACAACAACAGTAGCTGCCCAACATTAATTTACCATTACCAAATTACATGACATGAACAGTGCCAAAGCTTAACACCGTAAACACCTTTTACCAGATAATCACCTTACCGCCAAGAGCTGCTATACCACACCAAGGAAAGAGACTAAAGGGAGATATCAACTACTTCTACAACTAAATCTGAAAATTATCTTATTCAAAACTGAATATCACGTAATCCACCCAGCTTGACCAACCAAACAGTTCAAAAGTCCACACGCCCTTTAGCAACCACAGCATACATGAACTAAGAAACACTGGCAACAATAACAAGGGTTCGAAAAAAACTTTTACTGCTGATCTCATGCAAATACAACAAATCTCATCAGATTGTTCCACTTTTGCTCACATGGCTTTAATTCTTCACTTGCATCACCAAGACTCTTCTTGCTTCTTTTTTACTTTTTTTTACACTTTTACACAATTCACTACTTAAATCAAACTACAAAAATTCACAACTTCAGTCAAAATCAAACTACAAAATTATGAAGAACTATCAGCTCACAGAACTCGACTTTGAGCAATACTGTTCATACTAACAAATGCAAAGCAAAATGAAGAGTTAAATTTGAAATGATTAGACACGCTTAATTTGAAATTCTGAATAAATTTGAACAAATGTAAGTTGTATAAGTTGAGGAGTTATGAACCTGCAGGTCCAGATCTAACAGACTATTAAAAGTAAGTTGTTGAGCGCATTCAGGAATAAATGGATGGTATATCAGTTTTAACGACAAATTAGTATGCAGAATCTCGTGAAAATTTCTTGCTACACATAAATATATTCAATAACATGTAAACTTTAAAATTTCTTCGATGTGATGTGATTATACGACAACTAAACTCTTACCAAGTACCAATTAAAAGTGTGGATAATTCGTTGTGTGTATGTACCTTGAGCTGAAACTGCAGGCTGTTGCTTTGATATTCCTTGTGATTCATCTTCGATAAATTGGATCGCGATCAGGTTGAGGTAAGAAGCAATTAAAGCAAGAGAATGACACCGGACAAACAGACAACAGGGGAGAACCCGGGCAAAAAGAAATTACCCCGTGCGAACTCCCCTGTTTGAACCAGAAAATAAATTTTTATTAGGGTTTGTTTTGACCTGCCAAGCAAGCGCACCTGTCATGGCAAAGGTTGGGATGACAAAGAAGATCCGACACACAATACTCTATACACATAGAGATTCTGCATCGATCTCTTTTACATCTCATCTTTTTCCATCAAATCCTCAACAATTTCTCATCAACGTCTCTGGATCTTTACATCTGAAATTAACAATTACTGATAAATACCATAGCATATATTATCGATTCACCCTCTTCTGCCTCATCCAGAACCTGATAACATGAAGCTGGTGATGAAACAAACCATTGTTATTGAAGAAGACTCTAAACTTACATTACAAAGAACAACAGCAGCAATCAGTATTTAAACAACTGATTAACCGTCAACCGACACAATAAACTAAACACCTGAGAACAAGTGTGTGAGACACACATGTGAACAGATAGAACGTGAGAAGCACGTGAGAGAAGAGGGAAAAATGAAACAGTTTGAAAACAGTAGAGTTAACACTCTTGTTACACTCTCAATCATTGTTACTGCTATTATGCCCCCTCAAGCTCACAGGGGTAGCAGCAACAGTGAGCTTGGATCTGATGTAGGCAAAGCGAGGAGCATGGAGACCTTTGGTGAAGATATCAGCCAGTTGATCAAGAGTGTTGACATAGAATACATCCAAAGATTTCTGCTCAACAAGTTCTCTAATGAAGTGATAATCCAAATGAACATGCTTCATTTTGGAATGCAGAACTGGATTTGAGGCTACAGAGATAGAACTGATGTTGTCACATCCAAGCTTAGGAATACCTGGAATAGGAACATGAAGATCCTGCAAAAGATAGCAGATCCAGACCATTTCTGCAGCACTATGAGCAAGAGTTCTATACTCAGCTTCAGTGCTTGACCTAGCAACTGTTGTCTGTTTCTTTGAAGACCAAGAAATAGCATTATTTCCCAAAAACACACAGTATCCTCCAGTAGATCGTCTATCATCAATATTGCCTGCCCAATCAGCATCAGAGAATCCCAAAAGAAAAGTATCACCTTTTGTGAAATGCAGACCATAATCCAGAGTGCCTTTGATGTATCTTAAAATTCTTTTGGCTGCAGTAAGATGAGCTGTAGTGGGATGCTGCATGTGTTGACAGACCTGATTCACTGCAAAAGAAATTTCAGGTCTTGTCCATGTCAGATAGTGAAGAGCACCTACAAGAGATCTGTATTCAGTTGGATTGTCCAATAAAACTCCATCAGTTTTGCTCAATTTCTCTGTTGCAGATATAGGTGTGTGACAAGGTTTTGCCCCCTCCATATTATTCTTGTGTAGAAGATCAACAGCATACTTAGTTTGAGAGAGAAACAATGAAGTAGAATCTCTCTTGATTTCCAAGCCTAAGAAGTAATGAAGTTGACCCAAGTCTTTAATGGGAAAACTGTGCTGAAGCTGAGCAATAATGTGTGTCAGAAAAGATGGAGAGCTGCCTGTAAGAAGGATATCATCAACATAGATAAGTGCCACTGTAGTCTGTTCACCATCCTTGTGAATGAATAAAGAATGATCAGCAATGGAATGAGTGAAGCCAAGCTGAATGAGTGTTGAACTTAACTTCTCAAACCAAGCTCTTGGTGCTTGTTTAAGACCATAAATGGACTTATGTAGGAGACAGACATGATCAGGTTTAGATTTGTCCACATAACCTGGAGGTTGAGTCATGTATACTTCTTCTTTGAGGTCACCATGTAAGAAAGCATTACTAACATCCAGTTGATGAATTTTCCAGTCATACTGAACTGCAAGAGATAAAATAACCCTGATAGTTGTGGGTTTAGCAACTGGACTGAATGTCTCATCAAAATCCTCACCTTGTCTTTGAAGATAACCCTTAGCAACCAGTCTGGCTTTTTCTCTTTCTACTGATCCATCAGGCTTGTATTTTTCTCTGAACACCCACTTGCAACCAATCAGGTTCTGACCTTCATATTTAACCAGTGACCAAGTTCCTGCTCTCTGAAGTGCAGTGTGTTCAGCATCTGAAGCTCTTTTCCATTTAGGAATTTTAAGAGCAGCAGTGATACAAGTAGGTATTGCAGACTTAGAACCCAAAAAGGCTGCATGAAGAGGATACTTAGTAGCAAAGTAAGATTTTGGTCTATAAATCCCATTTTTAGCCCTAGTGGTCATGCAATGATCATTAGTGGGAATAACAGAAGGAATGGATACAGAAAGAGAGTCAGGGGATTCAGAAACTGACTCAGAAGAAATTTGAGTAGACTCAGAAATAGGCAGTTGAGATTTGTATGGAAAAGTGGATTCATCAAAAGAAACATGTCTGGAAATATGAATTTTACCAGTATTAGGATCAAAGCATCTATAACCCTTTTGATTAAGACTGTAGCCAAGAAAAATGCACTGTTTGCTTCTAGGTTCAAGCTTGTTGGTTGTGTATGGCTTGAGCCATGGAAAACAAACACAGCCAAAAACTTTGAGAAATGTGTAATCTGGTTTCCTATGAAATAAAAATTCATAAGGAGTAGCAAAGTTAAGAGATCTTGTGGGCATTCTATTGATAAGAAAATTTGCAGTGTGTAATGCTTCAACCCAAAACTGGGATGGTAAACCAGATTGTGAAAGAAGTGTCCTAGTGATGCTGATTAAGTGTTTATGTTTAACCTCAGCAACACCATTTTGTTCTGGTGTATGAGGACAGGTGTATTCATGAGTAATACCCTTAGAAACACAAAAATTGTGCATAAAGTTGTTAATGAATTCACCACCTCCATCTGTTCTTATAGTAATGACAGTATGAGATAACAGATTTTCAATTCTTGTAACCAGATCAGTAAAGGACTGTTTAAAATCAGATTTATTTGATAAAGGGAGAATCCAACAGTACTTGCTATAATCATCAACTATATTTGCATAGTACAATGAGCCTGACACAGATGCAATATGACAAGGACCCCAAAGATCAATGTGCAACAACTCCAGAGGTTGTGCAGCATGAGTACTAGATAAAGCAAAAGGCAGTTTATGACTCTTACATAGCTGACAGTCAATACATGACATAGCTTTATTGGACACATTGGACAAGTTTAAACTATGACAAATCTTCTGAAATGACTGGAAAGAAGGATGTCCAAATCTTTTATGAAGAAGAGCACTATCTGTTATTGAAGCTGAAAATGCTTGAGGAATGGAGCTGAAGGTGAGAGGATACAAGCCATTTCTATGTGGTCCTTGGAAGATAATCTTCCCAGAAGTCAGATCCTTCACAAAAAATCCATAAGTGTCAAGAGTTAATGAACAGTTATTGTCTGTAGTGAACTTATGGATAGAGAGTAAATTATGAGATGACTGAGGAACAACAAGAATATCATTGAGAGCAAATGAATGATCATTGACATGCCTACTAGTGTGGCCTTTATGAGTTATAGACATACCTTCACCATTAGCAGTTTGAATGACTTCAGATCCATCATAAGAAGCAACATCCTGAAGTGCTGTAGCTTTAGGTGTAATGTGGTTATTAGCACCACTGTCTGCAATCCATTCTTCATCATCAAAAATATCAGCAGCAGCCAACATTGCACTTAAGTTTGTTGGTGGTGCTCTTCCTTGATAGGAGAAATTGAGTCTTTGACTGCAATTAGGAGCCAGATGGCTGGGAGAAAGACATATTTGACAAAGAGTCTTAGTTTCAGGTGCACTGTAACCTCTACCATTAGCATTTCTGACAAAGAAATTTGGATTAGGATATCTGCCACCTTGTACTCTGCCTCTATAGTAACCTCTATTGTGCTGATTATGACCTCTGAATGATCCTCTAGAATAGTTATTAGCAAGGAATGCTTTGTTGTTATCAGAACCAGACATAGAAGCTTTGTATTCACTAATTGCAACTTCTTCACTGAGTAAGCTATTGTGCAGTTCAATACAGGTAACTGGTGGTGTTTTGTGACGCATGGAAGTAGCAAAAGGAATATACTCAGGATTAAGAGCTCTTAGAGTAATTACCACAAGATCTTTGTCAGAGACGACTTCTCCAGCAGCAGCTAATTGATCTGATAAAGATCGTATTTCATTCACAAGAGCTGGAATAGATTTAGTACCTTGAGTGATAGAAAGAAGCTGAGTCTTCAATTGAATCGAATGTGTAGATGAAGCTCTTGAAAATCTCTCTTCAACATTCTTCCAGAGATGATAAGCAGATGGAGATCTGGAGAAGTATGGTAAGATCTTGTCAGAAATAGAGGCATGAATCCACATACGGATTGTTGAATCTTCAGCAATCCAGTCACGGTAAAGAGGATTTTCAACTTCATTCTGTTGATTTCTTGGTGTGGTATAGCGAGGAGGACAAGGATGTGAGCCATCCAAGTATTTCTCAAGTCTGAATCGCTGAACTATAGGCTCCATTAAGTTTTTCCAAGTAACATAGTTGCTGTCAGTAAGCTTGAGAGTGACAAATTGAAGTAACTGAGGAAGACTTGCATTAGCAAATGAGTTGGAAGTTGGATTTTCCATGGAGAAATGAGAAGTAGACGCCGGAAATTCACCAATCATAAACAAAATAGATCTAGAAAGTAGATCTGAGAGTAAAAAGTGAAGCGGAAAGCGATTAGAGAGCAAAATCAGAAAAGAATTCCTGAATTGAAACAGAAAACACGAATTAGAGTAGATCTGAGAAGAAATTTCAGATCTAGGAGAAGTGAGAAACCAAAGGAATTGAATCTTCTTCAGAAAACGATGAACAAATCGAGTGGAAACAGCAAAGAAATGATGCTGGAAACACAATCAACACTCTGAAACACAGGCCAAAGGATCGAGACGAGCGATTCCTAACTCTAACCAGTCTGATACCATGATAACATGAAGCTGGTGATGAAACAAACCATTGTTATTGAAGAAG
>JAJJMA010015003.1:0-11450 GCA_023529015.1 Papaver nudicaule | reverse complement strand
TAGTGTCCTGGAGGGGCTATTTATGAAGAAAGCTGATTCAGGGGCTTCGAAAAAAACTGAAGCCCCTGGATCACAGTTTCCCCGAAGTAATTTGGCTCTCCCCCTATGTATTTTTTTTTTTAATACCAAAACTACCCTTTTATGTTTTGTAATCAGTGATTAACCAATTGATAATCAATGATTAAGTATGATTAACAAACTTTAAAAAAAAAACTTAATCAAAAACTGAAAATCAGTGACAAACTGAAGAAGAAGAAGAAGAAGAAGAGAGAAAAAATTTTTTTTAAAAAACCCAAACTTGATTCACTCAACCAAAATGAGTGAATCAAGCGTCGAAATGGAGCTAGAAGTATCTCCTTCCATTGAGGCTAACTTCATTGAAAAACTAGGTCGCATTCACTCCATGAAAATCAAAATTCGTGAACCAGAAGTACTTACGGCTGACATCTGAAGAACAGCTAGCCGTAAGTTAGCCTGCCATTAAAGCTTCAGATGCAAGACGTAAGTCCATCTTAGTGGCCGTAACTTACTTACGGCTAATACCGATACTTGGACTATCAGCCGTAAGTTCCTTTATACCAAAATTTTTGTGTCGCAAAGTTACCAGCCGTAAGTAAAAGTTAGTAGCCGTAAGTTTATTTACGGCTGAAATTGTATTTGGCTTAGTAGCCGTAACTTGACTTACGTCTGAAATGTGTAGCCGTAACTTGACTTACGGCTGGTACCAGGGTATTTTCAGTAGCCGTAACTACTCCTGTAACTATAAAACAATGCTACTTTTTAACAAACATAGATGCCTTACACCTATCAAACCCAAGTCATAACATAAGTAAACACCCAAGTTTTCCCAATATAACAAAACCACACATTCATCCATAAACAAAAGCATACCTAATATCCAAACAAGCTAAAATTAATTCCAGATTCATAACATAAGTTTTTCACTCATAATGGGCATAAGTTTTTCACTTATGAGCTTTTTTTTTGCCTTTTCCAGCAACGCCTTTTGCTCCAGCTCTACCCCCACGAGTGCGAGGACCATCACCAGGAGCACGACTACCTCTTGGTTCACCAATGTAAGGACCACCACCTCGAGTTCGACGTTCTTCAATAACCTCCTCTTCATCAATATATTCTTCTTCATCCGATACTGGAGGAGGCTGCCGAGAAGATGAGGATTCACGCGGCCTCTTGGTACCTCTCCCGAAGCATTCAAAAAGCGCATCTCCTTGGGGTCCAAGGTCATGAATTCCTTGGATTTGGTTCTTGAGAACTTCCTGTTTACTTACACTCAAAGATTTGCCACTGGAGATGTGGGCGCACATGCTCGTTACCAACATTTGCACTCGTTTTTTCTGCAAATAACATAAGTAGGATTAGTTTAAGACCAATGAATCATAACTATGATGAATTTATAGTGTGCTTACCCCAATGGTGGCCATTTTACCCAACAACTCCAACGATTTCTTCCCCTTCCCTTCAACGGCCTTCTTGAGTTTGGCTTTCTCTTGTTCGATGATGCGGATTGCTTCCGGATCGCGGTTGATCACATAAGGATGACCCCACTTGTAGAACCATGGCAAATAATCTGCTTCAGCATCTTTTGTGCCCAATGCAGGAATCAGCTCGCCCATTGGGATGTGGTATTGTGGTTGGTGACGATTGTTCCATACGTCCGTTGATGGAGTTGGAGAATAGACCGTCTTGATGTAGCTGTTATCAATTTTAGTACCATCCTCTATTGGTTGCAATTTGAAGTTCTCACGACGAACAACAGTCTGAACAAAACCAATTTGACGGAGACATCGCCTAGGATTAGTCATGACAAACCCATGAGGATGATAGATAGGCCCATTATAGTCAGCAAGTGGTGAAATCTCACGCTTGTCATCCCCCGTTTCCGGGTCTATACGCATGTATGGATCAAACACCACTTGGGATGCATCTAAGTCGTCTAATTGTTCCCTCAACCACTCTATCTTCTGATGCTTCTTTCTTTTTTGGTTTTGTTCGAAAGGATACTTCATACCTGTTGGGCGATCGTCATTAGGATAATCATCCTCATCATCCTCATCATCCTCATCATCCCCATCAACCTCAGGAACCTTGTCCTGCTTCCAGTGTCGGTTCAATCTTGGGCGTATCTCAAGTGTTGGAAAATGGTCATAAAACCATGACTGAAATTGAAAACATAACGTTGGGTTACAAATCAAATGAAGATGAACATAACATATTACGATAAAATGAAGATGGAAAATCAAAAATTACCTGTAAAATACCAATATTTCCAGCAATGTTGCTAGCACCCGCCCTCGAGGCCTTTCTAAGACCGTCTAAAAGGAAGGCAAGGGTTGCCGAACCCCACGAATAGTCGTGGGTGCCCTCAATGGTCCTCAGCAACTGAAGGTAGCCAATATTCACCCGGTTTCCACTCTGGTCGGGGAAGAAAATGGTACCAAGTTGGTGCAACAAGAAAGCTGTGGCCACCTGCTTAGCCCTCTCATCAGAAAGTTCCTTCTTGAGTGTACCCCCAAACTCAGGCCTCAACCTATCAAGCTTTACCTTTCGAACCAACTTTTTGTTTGCGGTTCTTCTTAGGTCTTCCTCACTCTGGGATGAAGCAATCCAGAATTCCTCATCACATTTGTCTTTGTTCCACCCAAGAGTGGTGAGACATAGGTCATACAGTTTTGGCCAATCCATCCTTTCAGTGTACCCTTCGCGAACCGCTTTGCCTTCACTTTGGAGGCCGGCAATGGACCACATATCGTCCAAGATGAGAGTCATCTCGCCGAATCCAAAATGAAAGGTGTCGGTTTCAGGACAGTATCTCTCTCTCAAAGCGGCACTGACAATACTGTCATGGACAACCTGAGAATTCTGAATGCCAGGCCACAATGCTGAAGCCTGAACCAGAGCCTTAACCTTTGGTGATTCATCATTAATGGACCAAATCCCGGCCTTTTGGTGCTTCAAAAGCTGAACTGCATCTTTATGATCCTAAATACAAAACGTTTAAATTTTAGATTTTGAAAGTAAGATTATAGTAAAGTGGGAAAAGTATTGATTCATACCACTTGCTTACAAACTTGTGCGGCCCACGAATGCTCGTAACCAATTAACACACTTGGATCCTCCGCCTCACCCCAAAGTCTGCCATCTTCCTTTGGTGGTAAAAACCCGTCCTTTGGAATTTTTTGGTGTCTAGGTCCAGCTTTCTTTCTCTCCTTCCTTTCGTTTGGTGGCTGTTGAGACGAGCTAGCTTGTGGTACATGTTGAGACGAGCTTGCCTGTTCTTGATGTTGAGACGAGCTAGCTTGTGCTACATGTTGAGACGAGCTTGCTTGTGCTGGATGTTCAGGCGAGCTTGCTTGTGTCAATAACAAATTTGGTGGTGGTTCCTCAGAAACTACAGCATCATCAATTGGAGCAACATCCTCCAAAATATGTTCACCGCTCCCACTTCCTCCCTCATCTACCAGGCCTACCCTTGCACCTCTGTTGCCGGCGTGCAAATTAACACCCCCACGAGCTGGGGGGGAAGCAACAGGGGTCAGGTCATTAGCTCCCTTTTTCTTCCGCCTGTGGTAAACATTTGGTGAACAACGACTGTTTGAAACAACATAACCAAGGAAATAAATTACTACTTACGGCTACATAAGGGTTGAAGAAGCAAAACGTAACTAACCTACGGCTACAAATGCCGTTATCGAAAGTCGACGTAAGTAACTTACGGCTGAAAGTTATAAGAAATTAGTAGCCGTAACTAGTTGACATTTGGTATCCAAAAGTTACAGGAGCACTTACGGCTGGTAAGGCAAAAATTTTGGAGACGTAACTATACTTACGGCTTCTAATTACCACTTACGGCTACTAACTCTGCGAGACAACTTTGGTTTCACTAAAGGAACTTACGGCTACAAACGTGAAAACCTAAGTAGCCGTAACTAGTTCTGTAACCGCAAATTTGCCCTAGTTTCAGTTTTAAAAATAAATCTAAGAAATAAAAACTGAAATTGGAGAGATGGGTATTCAATTCTTACCTCTGGGAGACCATTTCGAGGTTGGATTGAAATTGTGGAGGCGGTTGGAGTGGATTTGGTAATAGTTCCGGTGGGTTTTCGGAGAAAACCGCTCTCGGACGAGTGGGTTGTTCTTCCCCCTCCTTTGATTTTGGTTTCTTCGTCATGTTTTTATAGAATTTAATCGCCGATGAAAGTATTCGTAATCGCCAATTAAGCGAGGCGAGGAAATAGAAGAGAAGAAGAGAAAGAGAGAAAAAGAGGCGTAGAAGAAGAAGAAGAAAGAAGAAGAAAAAAAAAGAAGCCCCTTTGGCTTTTTATTAAAGGTTTTATTGCACACACATGTGTTCCGCACATGTGGCCAATTGGGGTGCAAAAAGAGAGCATGGGTTGTTTCTGCGGGTGTAAATTAATAAATACAACATAACTACTAATTTCAAAATATAGATGATACAACTACTAATATTCAACCATTAAAACACATAATTAGTTCACCCATAGATGTTTAGGTTTACACATAACATAAAAGAAGAACCGTACTCAACACATAAATAAAATCAACTAACATTTCCAGTTCCAAACCATGTTCGGCTGCGGATTAGTTCAAAGCTCGGTCCGCCATTCGCCTCGACAAGTGGACGAAGACGTTCTACAGCAACACAAATTCTATTGCGACAAGGAACGTCGTCCACCTCACCAACTCTCTTGCGTCGAAGATTACGGATTGGTCGCTCATTAAGGTCACAAGTGCAAGGGATATAGCTGGGGCCAGGATCAGGGTCATCACCCAATAGTGGTAGAATATTACGAATTGGTGATCTTATGGCAGGAAGATACTCCCTTTCTGCACCTTCTTGTGGAAGTTCCTCAATAACTTGGCTAGTTTCATTTGGTTCAATCACAACACTGGATTCAGGAATCTGTACTTGCATTATTACAGTTGGTGCAGCCACGGCACTTGAGTCTGGTACTCTGAAGCGCAAAATATGGCAGACAAATGTGAGAAAATTGGTTGTCAGTGTAAGTTACGGCTGCTAATCCAAATAGATATGCAGCCGTAACTCAACTTACGGCTTATAAGTTTGCACTTACGGCTTGTAACTTTGCGACAAAAAAATTTTTAATTACAGAAACTTACGGCTAGTAACTAATGTATCGATATTAGCCGTAACTAACTTACGGCTAGTAAACTGAACTTACGGCTTGGATCTGGAGCTTTAATGGCTTACCTAACAAACTACTTACGGCTAGCTGTTCTTCAGATGCGAGACGTAAGTAGGACTTACGGCTCTCACAGCCAGCCGTAAGTAGTTCTGAAACTCGTTTTTTGATTTTCATGGAGTGAATCTTACCTAGTTTTAGCACCAAAATCAATAACAAAAGAGTGGGTTTGGATGCTTACCTTTGCTGCTCCATTGTTGCATCAGTTTTGGTTCCATCCATGTTCAAAAACTCGAAAATGAGAAAATGTGGAGAGGAAATGGGGAAGAAAAGAGAGGTAAGAGAGGAGAAGAGAGGGGAGAAATTTTGATGTTTTGTTTGTTAGGTTTTGATTTTTTTTGTGTGGGATATAAATATTTATGTTTGTAATTAGGGTGGGTAAATTTGGGTAAAAATTAGTATAAATTAGTATAAGGTTAACTTAGTCATTTCACGTTTTTTTTACACCCCCTTATAATTCGTGGGGACATTTGAAGTAAATAGTGCAGGGGCTTCAAAAAAGTTTCAAAAACTGAAGCCCCTAAATCAGCTTTCTTTATGAATCCAAGTTTGTGGTGCAAATTTGGTATCACAAGACTGGAAGCTGCTGTACTTGTGCCACAACTGCATTTAGGCAAAGAAGAGCGTATTTTAAGAAGGTTAGATGAAGTTGAACAAAATTGCAATGTAAACAAGTACTTCCCTATTTCATAATTTAAATCTTTGATGTGAGACGGCTGTATAAAACACACATTTCCAATCACATAATCTAAAGTCTAAAAGTCCACAACACAAAAATGATGGGTGGTTGAGGTACATCCATCCCCAACTAGATTCATAATGTTAAAGTGAAGAGAAACAATTTGCGCCAAAATTGCGGGAACCATATTCATAAACAAATATAGAGTGGGAATATATTTCCCGTTTTCTATACATTTTACAAAGTTTGACTAGTACAAATCTTATCAAGAGGGATTGAACCAGCAATGGCAAACATGATTATAACCACCTATAGCATTTACACTCTTGTGAAAACTTCCATCTGTTATCAGGAAATGCTCATATACAGTATAAGTCTTTGAACTGCTTCCTACTGTGTGGAGTTCTAGAGAACACCTCTTAATACTCTTGATATTTTCGCTTATCTCCTGTGAGAAAATGAGACCTCTTATCTGAAAAAAGAAATGATAGGAGCAATTTCAGACGTTAAGGATAGAACGGTATCGTAAAGACTAAAGCTGTGACATAATGGTGGAAATGGAATTTGCTATATACTTGCCTCGTTTCAAGTTTGTCTCATTCTTTACTTGAATTGAATACAACCCTACGCTGACAGATGTGTGATTTTCTTCACATATCTATGAGATCGAATAAAACCAATGTCAAAACCTATCTGATATACAATGCCCCGAGTACCCATGCACCACCTTGAAATTTACCATGGATGCACCAATGAGCACTTGCACATTATTAAGCAGTCGACACCAGCCTGCAAAATCACAACCATATTTTTTTTATCAAATATGAAACTATAATAAAGCATCAACAACCACCAACTAACAAATGCAGCAAAGAAAACTCAGATTTCTTAGTTATCCGTCTATTTGATGGGGGGCATAAGAGAACATAGGATGTAACTTGCATTAAAACATGAATTCTAGTTAAGTCGAACTAACCTTATATACCAGCCTCCACCAAACATAACCCTGAAGCAAGGGATTCGACCTTCCATGGGTAACCAGCCAAGGGAACTTTCTACGCTACATACCCATTGTGAATGTCAAGTCCCAGAGGAAGCAAACCATGTCATCTATCACCTGGGCTGCACTGTTAGAAACCTACGGCTGTGTTTCCATGGAAATAGCTTGTATTTCATTTTTTGATTATAAATCTAATTCCATAAAACTGAGGATCCACCAGAAGAGTGTTGACAAAACTATGTTTACTAGTTTTATTCCATTTGAAATCTATGCAAATTCTTTCCTTGCCTCCCACAAGGTATTTCTTTCAATAGAAATGACCCTTATTCCATGAAATTCATTCTCTGGCATCAAACAAAACCAAAGGGATTCCTGGATTCTCCAGAAACTGCATCTACTACAAAAAAATAATCCTAAATCAGGTTGTTGCATCAGCCACGACATGAGAATCCTCCTGTGGCACACTTTCCAAGTTCTGCCTATTATCTAAAGATTGGATTCTAGTTTGAATATCAGGGATCGTGACAGCTTTTACCTCCTGAACATCACCCAAGGCAACCACACTTAATTTAATATTCTGTTCAGCTGTCTCCAAGATACGTTCAGTTTTTACTTCTAGCTTATCATGAAGGATAGGAGAAGAATGAAGGCCTGTGGCCTCAACAGAAGATTTGGAGAACTTGTCCTCTGGTTCAGAGTAGCATTTGGATACGTCAGAAGCTCGAAAACAAGATTGCAAAGATACAGCTTCATGTTTTATATCATGGTCATCCTGAACACTCTCATCAAAAGCAGCATTGACATTGACAGGCGTGGTAGAAGAATGTTGTTCTGGTTTTCCAGGTCCCTCAGATGGCAAGTGATCATTTCTTTTGGGTTCAACGACATCCATATCTACAGAAGTAATACCTGAAGTTAAACCACGTGAAAATGAATAAAACTCAAAGATCGTACACACATTTACGAGATTACCTGTGTGATCTGCCACATGTCTTTCAGAAACATTATTACTTAGTAGAGACTTCTGCAAAAGATCTGTCCCAGGAAACACTAGCATATTGAAAGATCTGATCCCTCGCTTGTCTGATTCCTCAAGAGCCTTGAAACCAAAAGCCGTAGTCCACGCCTTCATAAGTTCAGAGATTGCAGGAATTATAAGTTTTTCAACCTTGAGAGAGCAGAGAGCCTGAAAATAAGGTGAATTACTTATCAACATAACTAGATACACATCAATGGTAACACGATAATAAGAAAGAAATCATTGTTTCAAGAATTGTTCTCTGCAGTAAACAAAAAGCAGAAAACATCTATCCCAAAAGCTAATCATTAAGGTTGATGTTATGCATTTACAGATGCAATGACGAGGATATGTTATTGTTTGTTAATGACGATTATCCAAGATTGGCGTACAATAACAAGGGAACAACTGTAACAAGAAGCATGGAATATAAACTTAAGAATATGCAATCTCCAATACCCAGCGAACTTCTTTCCACTCACATATTCATTAAACTATGGACTCTGGCATCAGATATTAGTAAACTCTGTATCCTAGATAAATCGTATGCATCTTAATGCATGAGTGTGGCAACACTATTACTACCTAGATCAGAAATTTGATCAAAACAAGTATTCATTTTCACTGACAGCTAAAACGAACTATTAGCATTATTCAGATAAACAAAGGTACATGATTAGTGCAGAAAAACTAGTAGGCAGAAGGCGTTAGAATTATGCGCATACATCTAATTCTCATGGTATTTAAAATTACGCTTTTCAAAATTAGTGATTCCCCTATCCCATTTATACCCACAACACTTCCTCCTTCAAGGAAAAAAAGACCCACATTAATGGGTGAGATACAGAAGCCTTGGAGAGTGAAGGCCTAATTTTAAAACGAAACTAAAGCTTAAACTAAATAGCAGGCATTAATGAATCTAACTAACTAATCCCGAGTACATACTGATTCGATTGCATTTAAGAGTCGACGACACATTCCTTGGCGCCTATATATATGGCGAGTTCCAATGTATGGCATCTCCGCTAACCTGGTCCCATGAATCCTACCAAACAGTTCAAAGTGTACAAATTATTAGACCACTCAAAGGAATGATAGTAATGGATGAAAACAAGCAAATAGGAAACCCGAAGTACCAATATACAATTTTATCAAGCGATAGGAAGACCACATCATGCGACATAAACTCAATTTCAAGTTTGTATATATGCTGCTAATAGAGATAGCATAAAGCATTAAGCACGAACCAGGGTTAGCAAGCTCTACTATAGCTGAAGAACCAATAAATCCACTTGGCATTCATTAATCCAAAAGCTCATCATTTTTAAGAACTTTGATACACGAAACAGTCTTCAGAAATATATTTTAGCAACACAAACATGCTGTGAGGCACATTTGTTAATTTATTTATTATAACATAAATGGGAAACTCTCAAAACTGGTATGACATTCTTCGTTCTAGGTTTTCTTTCCTCGTGAAGAACAACATCTGTAACATTCGTAAACTGGTTCCTTGTACTAGTACAAATTCTAAATCCACTGTAAAGCTGTGACCCATAAGTGCCTCTGGTAGCAGTGCTTAACTTAGTTGCAACATTCATATGACAAGGGGTATTTAGAACTCCAACAACTGCCCCTTATAGCGATAGAAACTAAAAAGCGTACGAGTGGCTTATTAGATATTTCTTCCCTTTAATATGGAACAAGAAAATACAAAATGTAGTTTTTCCAGTATACGTTTGGCAAGTATACCTGATGGAAGCAGCAGAGATAATTTCATCACCTCTCTCTAAAACAGCAGTGTAAAAGCCACTATAATTCAACCTATTAAAGTTTGATCTGCAAAAATAAAAAAAGAGGAAGCAAAGAAAAGTTAAATGCGGAAAAGGAGGTCTTTAAAGTAACAAATAAACAAGTGAATGCCAAATTCCATTAGTTTGTCATATACGAAATAATCTGCAGAACCAGTATAAATTGGTGGCATCCAAGTAATCAGCATAGTTATGATCACAAGGTTCAGTGAATTCCATGATACAAGATGGACATTAGCTAAGTTACTTCTAGCTCTAATCCTACAGCTGACGCCCGTGTTTGATGGGCCATAAACTTTACATTTTTTTGTATGCATAACATTCTAAACATAGGTGCTTGGAAAGTTTAGTGGGTAGGAAGAAATTACAGGTGACTCCAATGACAACCACATAATGTAGTAAAAAATTGCTAGGAAATCCGCTAACCAGATCATTTCTATATGCCTTAATTGAGGAGCAATGAGGAATTACAGTAGCAGTACAGCTGATTAGTTAACTAGAGTCCTGCAGTAAAACTGGATTCTATATCACTAAGGTAATACGTATGGTTGTGATAATAAGTGTTGCATACATTAGCCACTGGGTTACTCACCCAAAAAGATGGTATGTTAGTAACTGAATGCTTACCCGCAATTATATATAACGTTATGGATCAAATTAATGCCACTTCTACGGTCGATAATAGGATAAAAACACTCATTCATTACACTCAAAGCGACAGCTAGCTTGGAATTGCACTCAGCCATTTGAGGTAGTCCAAGAGAAGATGAATTAGAGTCTAAATCACAGCGCTGAATTAATGTCCATGAAAATCCTGCCTCCAGTTCGTGTTTAACCCAGAGAAGCTTCTGCAACTGCTCGAAGAGCTGAAAAATAAAAATAAGTTAAGCTTTGCTGCAGTGATATTAATTGAGAAAATAATAATTAAGGAACAAAAGTAGTTCCGTAAACAAAACAGCGATCGAAAGGGCAAAGACCTCAGTGAGCTAGATAAAGCAGACGTCAACCCCTCAAAAAGCAACAATTGACGTGGATTAGAAAACTAATTCATTATCTAACACCAAATATATATACCACAAGGTATAAGAACCCCATGCTCAAGGAAACTTGCAATGCAAGCAAATGGTAGGATAACTTGTAATGGCACCAAATCTCAGTCCATATTTCAATTATAATAAACCGGAAGTGTTTTCAGAAAAACAGTAAGACTAAACGATTTCACACTTAATTACTGCACAGGGACTAGATATACAGGTATACCTCTCTGCACTTCAGGCCACAAAAGTAACTGCATGAAGCATTGAGATCAACAACTACAGTGTCTGCTTGCTGCGTGCAGAGTGCATGATCTGCAATAGACAAGGGAGCAGGAGCTCATAATGTTCAGTTTTTTATAAAGGCTGCTTCCCGGAAAAAAAAATCAATGCAAACAAAATATCCTTACATTTTTCCTCGCATAAACTGCAAGTAAGCATTTCCATGTCCCTGTTATGATCACTTTGACAATTACCACCACTTGAACCACAGTATTTGCAAGAGCAACTTGAACAGTGCCAGTCACCTTGAGGAAGCACCTGCAACAAACAAAAAATAAATTTTCCAAAATTGAGTATGTCCCAATTCTATAACAGCTAGAAGTTATATACTATAGAGGTTCAGGATTTTGATTTTCTGACCAACGATGTTTGTTTAAGACTGA
>JAJJMA010014979.1:22048-36197 GCA_023529015.1 Papaver nudicaule | reverse complement strand
AAAATTGAAAGGATTACTTGCATTATAATGAATCTTTTCCGACTACGCATAAGAGATGGGTTGTCCATTGAAACTACTAGTTAAGCAACTTAGCATGAACTTTTTGTGGTATCGGCAAATGATAAATTTTATAGGTCAAATCTTAAAGGGATAATGTATGGCACCAAGCATGGTTATTATGTGATCAAGAAACTGCAGATTGAAAAACAATGTTTGAAAATGTCTGTTGCCAGTTGCGAATGTAAAAATATGAGATACACACAACTTTGTTACATCCACAAAAGCTTGAAAGCTTAAACATCTTAACATGTCGGTTAGAAAACAATCTACTTTACACATACTGTACACCTCTTGTTCATCTATTTTTCCATTACGGTTTGAATAGTAGACGAAGAATTGACCAACCATGGTAGTCTTAATGTTCAACATCAATGCTACAACTTCCATATCTAAATCATTATTCAAATCCATAAGATCAGAACCCTGTGATAGGCATTACTGGATAGCTGAATCAATTAACACAAAATTAGAAGAGTGGTAGTAATACTTTGGTGTTGCTAAGGAAAAAGATAATTTTAAACCACAATTACAAGAAAAGAAGGGCAGAAGGGGCCCCGAAAAAAACTTACACATCCACTTAAATTTATAATACGTCACACCAGGCCATTCAAAAAAGGATGAAGCTCGAGCCATAAGAAGAAAAATTGCAATGTTATACCCTTCCTGACCATTGTATATATCATCAGCAAAATTGATCTCTCAGTATGCATCTTCGATCCAAATAGAGGCATAAGAAACTCGAGAAACTAACCATATCTTCGTATAACAAAACATGGGATCGCATAACTAACAACAAGCCTGAACCATGCTTGCAAATTAGAACAAACCAAAACTTTAGTGACAACACTAGCAACTCTATGGAACAAAGAAAAATTTTGTGCGCAAATCTACCCATTGTGCGCGTAATTGTCATCTCTTCTCATAATTTATAGATTGGTTCATCGGTTTAGTTTTCTTCAATATCCTAAATATTTTCTCATGAACAAAGTACCGTATTGAGATTTCTTCTGTTTTCTCATCCCTCGGACCTCATCACTAACCAAATTAACAATTGCAACAATAATGAGAGATTTATATAATCTGACCGGAAGATGCCAAAATTCATAAGCCCTGAATGAATCATGAAAAATGAAAGCATTTGGCAATAGACGGAAGCTCTTTTCTATAACGTACCCCCTCTTAATTATCTATAAGAGGTACTAGGAGACACATTTACAGTGGTAGAATCACAAATGTTAGTAGCATTAACACAATGAAAATTAAAAGCACACTAGTGGGTGTATATTATTAATAGTTTTTAATTTCTAACAAGTAATTAATAAAAACGGTTGATTCTTGTTTTTATCGGACAATTTTGAGTTTGAAACATCAAGCTCGAATTATGAATAAACTAGTATAGCGCGTGCTTTCCCCACTTTCCAGTGGGCATTGAAGTAGGAACCTAATAAGTGCTCGTGTATTGTTGCTTACTTTCTCCGGTGGTTTCTATTCATAACTCCAATTAACCTCGAGATGACTTGATCAACCCCACCATCGCCTGATTAACCCAATTAGATTGTTATTCACCGGTGGTTTTTAGAAAATGCAAGGAAAATGGGTTAGTTTATAAATTCAATTACAATTATGCCTTTACAGGTTTATTTATGATGTGTATGTAAAATATAGAAACATGGGTAAAAAAATTACAAATATAGTAGAACAAATAACACATTCAAACAGCTTTAGATAACTATGAAACAGTAATTAGAGATATCTACGCAACTTTTATAAATCTGACTCCACTACTACAATTTGTAACTTTTCATTTACAAGTTTATTTTGAAAATATAAAACTATTTGGTAGTTATTGATATTATTATTTCTATAAGATCATGATTTACATTGATTCAGTTTTCTCCAATATCCTAGTTATTTTCTGATTGAATAATAAATATTTTTTGTTGGATAATTTCTTCTGTATATGATTTTTTTCATTACAAACTAAATTCACAATTATAAGAAGAGTATTTATAATATCTTAGAATGATGGTAAAATTCGTAAGTCATATGAACAAATCATGAAATTTGAAAGGATTACTTGCATTACAGTGAATCTCTTCAGACTTGGCTGTCCATTGCAACTAGATAAGCAACCTAGCATGTACTTTTGTGGTACCTGCAAATGATAAATATTTTATACGGTCAAATCTTAAAAGCAATAATTAGTGGCATCAAGCATGGTTATTATGTGATCAAGAAACTGTAGACTGAAAAACAATGTTTGAAAACATCTGTTGACAGTTTGGAATGAAAGAAATACGAGATACACACAACTTTGATCCATCCACAAAAGCTTGAAATCTTAAACATCTTAACCTGTCGGTTAGAAAACAATCTACTTGACATATACTTTACACCTCTTGTTCAGCTAGTTTGCCATTACATTTTTATTAGTAGACAAAGAATGACCAACCATGGTAGTCTTAATTATTCATATCATTAAAACATATACTTTCCCCTCTTTCTAGTGTATCTTGCTCGCCATGAAAGTTGGAACCTAACAAGTGGTAGTGTACTAAGGCTTACTTTCTCCGATGGTTTCTTTTCTTATCTCAAATATCATCGAGATGACTTGATCAACCCGCCCCACCACCATCTGATTAACCAATTAGATTGTTATTCTCCAGCGGTTTCTAGAAAATGCAAGAATTAGTTTGTAAATTTTATTACAATTATGCTTCTATAGATCTATCTATAATGTGTATGCAGAATATAGAAACATGGTTATAACCCATCCAAAGAAATTACAACTTAATATAGACAACACCTTTAACAACTTTAGACAACTACAAAACAATAAATAGAGACAACTATGCAACTTTTATAATTATGATTCTAGTGTTTTCTCTCTACATAACAATTTTTTGAATCGTACCATTTGTTTTCCCTCTTGCACTTGGTCGAAAAAATTCAAATCTCCCTCGCATTTATTCCCATCATCAGCATGTAAAAACAAAACAATGAAACTCCTATATACATAATAATTTTGCATAATTAAAATTATAAATACATGAAATCTTGCACATCCTAAATATTTGAAAGTCCAAAAAAATCAAAAAAAAAAATGAAGACGAGAAAAAATAGCCCAAGACTGGCACTGGCTTCATAATCTCCAAGATATAAATAGAATGTATTTGTAGTCACCCACTAACGTTCTTCTATTACGTGAGTAATTTGATGCATGTGGTTTTTTTTGTTCCCAAGTATCGAAACCCCATCAAGAATATCGATTGATACATCTTTGCACGAGTAAACTTTATCTACCGATAGAATCTATGTTGGTACCATAATGTAGGAAAGCGCCCAATGCTGTGCTTTTTGCCGCTTTTGTTGTTGCTGTTGGAACTATGTGCTATAGTTCAGCAACAACCGCGCGCGTTCAAATTTTTTGGTTGAACTACTTTATTGCCGAATAAATGATGTCTCATATTATCAACTAAACACGGATGGAAATTGTTAATACTCCCTCCGTTCCAATTTACTTGAGGGTTTTAGGATTTTTTCATGTTCCAAATTACTTGAGGGTTTTCCTATTTTCCCCAATTTTTTCCTAAATTATCCTTACTTTGGAATCACACAAAACATAGGAAATAGTAAAAAGATTGACTTTCTTTAATATCCTATATATTTTTATTCCTAAAAACATAATACACAAGAACCTATGAACAAAAAGAATTAAAAACTAGGAGAATTAAATGTATTAGGGAGATATTATTAAGGGTAAATTAGGGTAGAAAATAATCTCTTTCATTTTTTCTTAAACTGCGTGAAAAACTCAAAACCCTCAAGTAAATTGGAACGGAGGGAGTAGCTTCTAATTTTGTAATAACAAATAACTGGTTGATCCATTGTTAACATTAAAAGCAATGATGAAACTGATCCAGTAGTATTTCTTATTCGCAACATATTACTAGCATTGCTAATCATGTTAAATTATACTGTAATGGAAAACTTTTTTTTTAAGGACTGTCATGGAAAACTTCTTTTTTAAATAGGTGTTAGGTCACCAAAATAGGAACCAAAGTATAATCAAATGGAAAACTTGTTTGACACTCTATATTGACATTTATTTAATTTGATCCAATATCTTAGTTATTTTCTATAGTAGTAATGTTTTCCATTTTTCTTTTCATGAGGGATTCATTACCAACTAAATTCACAATTACAACAAGGATATTTATAATATCTTAAAATGATGCTAAAATTCACAAGTCACGAACCAATCACGAAAAATGAAAGGATCACTTGCATTATTAGTGTTTTCTGACTACGCATAAGAGATGGGCTGTCCAGTTCAATTAGTTAAGCGACTTAGCATGAACTTTATGTGGCACCTGCAAATGATAAATATCATACGCTCAAATCTTAAAACCAATAATTATGGCACCTAGCATGGTTGTTTCGTGACAAGGAATCTGCTGAGACTTAAAAAAAAATGAGATACATACATCCACAAAGAAGTAAATAAAAGCTTGAAATCTTAAACATCTTAACGTGCCGGTTAGAAAACAATCTACTTGACGGATACTTTAGACTTCTTGTTTGGCAAGTTTGCGATTACGGTTTGATTAATAGACGAAGAATTGACCAACAATGGTAATACACATAACTTTGAAACTGAATCGTCTCATTCCACCCCCAGGCAACCTCAATCTTACTAGACCAACGAGTTTAATAAGGGACAGATATTTTGCACCTCTTGTTCAACAAATTTGCAATTTCGGTTCAATTAGAAATAGAAGAAACAATGGCAGTCTCAATAATCCACATGTTACTTTGAAATTGAATCGACCGTACCACCAAGCTTAGCCACCTCAAAAAAAAAAAAAATCGATCGGTAAAATGAATTTATTAAGAAAGGAGTTCATGAAGCATGAACAAGCAGTGTACAAGATACGACCATAAGTGATACGGGAGTATCTAAGAAGGGTTAGATGAGTCATATGACTAGCGAGTATCTAGAAGATCCTAGAAGAGGTGTTTGATGTTCTATGAACAACTTAGCCTAGAAGTTTGAGGTTCCTAACTTAGACATGATTCCTAGTTTAGATGAGTTTCCTAACTCATAGATTCATAGACAGTTTATTTATCCATCCATAATATGTCTTCATTGTTGTTAAAGCTCTCGTTAAATGTCTCTAACTCATGAAGATTCAATGTCCAGCAACATTTTGAATCTCATTATCTTGAATCCTTCACGTAATACCCAAAGACCTGGACTGATTTAAGGTGTTAAACATTTGAGCAACAGAGTGATTTTCTGAGAGGAAGCCTTCAAAGCACGTGGAAACTGAATCGCCAGGCGAGTCTTTCCAATCCATATGTCTCGCCAAAAATTTAATCCTCGCACCATTAACATCTACAATTAGAGTGCACGTGCATTGCACGTCCGACAACACTATTTTTCCTTATAAATTATAGCCATTTAAGCAACACCTATAAGTGTAGTTTTTTTTTAATTTAAAATCTAAAAATTTACCATTGTTGTTTATACTCGTTGTGTAGATAATTTAAAGGGCTTTTCAAATATATAAAATTTAGAAAAATCCGACATGTGGTTTAAAAGATATTGATATTTTAAATATTTATCTTTATTTTTATAAAATGGCATTTTCGTAAATAACTAAATATAATCTATTTGCACCGAAGTCCCTTTATAAATTAATAATTAGTCCGGAATCCATATTCCATCCAACGGCTGCATTTCTGAGATTGTGTAAATCCAACGGCTAATATCAAATGTGCACACACCAAATTGATGTGCGCAACACCATTTTTTGTCGGAAGTCCAATGAATCTAACGGCTGTGTTTGAAATCTAAACGATCCTACGGCTACGAATGGTGGACTTTGATGGTTGGGCTATTTGCTTTAAAGACAGGGAGATAAACTTGCATTTGGACTTAAAACCAGGGAGAAATGTTAGATTCCTCTCCAAGTACTGCAACCATACAGTTGTCTGGGAGATTTGGAGTTCCAACCACCTCAATCTTACTAGATGAAAGAGTTTAACATCATAAGTCATAACCCTGTAGTCTTAGCGAGGTATACCCTGAAATACGGCACGACGTGATGTTGTGTTCTTATTGCTTTGATGGAATGAATTCAAGGAAACCAAACCCGTATCCTTACCATTACAATTTGTTCTAGATTCCATTTTGTTCAAGCTGTCACATAAGAGGAAGATGTGACAACCCAAAATCACACCAGTAATCTAAGGGTCACAAACACAGGAAGAGATTTAAAAGCATGATATGTATGATAAGAAATGTAAAAGAAATTAAAGTGCAAGAATATAAATATAGATCGACACAATGATTTACGTGGTTCGGCATCTGTGATCGATGCTTTACATCCACGGAGGAAGAGATTGATGGTGTTTTTATTGATGTTGTTGTGTTACATTGGTAAGAAAGCTCCATTAGAGAAAAATGAAGCTTAGGGGTGGTTAGAGAAAATAGGAATCTGCCCATTTTGACTTACGTATTTCCTTAATATATGGATATGTTTCTAGCTGAGTCACGGTAAGGCTTTTCCATCTTACACCACGTATTAGCACACCTCACCTACCATTTTACCACTTCTTGCCACGTGTTCCTGTAGGAGAATTATCATTTTACCCTTTTCTTAGTTCCGAAGGTCTCTTGGAATTGTTGTAGTATATCTCGTTTCATCGTATTATGTTGCTCCACGCTTGGTTGCGCGCCACGTATTGGTGCAGATTTTATGCATTTACAGAAGATATTGAACTTCGTCCACCGGCGTGCCATACTATGTCGAAGAGATGGAATTTGGGAGAACATAGTTGTGATTTGAGCTAGAAAAAAAAGAGAGAAAAATATTATGGTGATACCCAAAGGTGGAGGATGAACTGTAGATACTTATCACCAAAATGGGAGTGCACAATTTAGCAGCATGTGTAACCATGTAATGAATTTACTGTTTCAGAACAAGCTATTATATAACAACTTTGGACATCTACAGAAAGTCAGACATGAGTCACATGACTACACGCTAGTGATAAAAATCTGAAATAACTATTTAGAACTCTAATCTAAAATCTCTTCTTAATCCCTACCAAAACAATTATATTGTTAATCTTTCTAAATCATGATTTTAACAGGAAACTGGCTTCAAATTCTTAGTGACATTAATTCAGTTTTTTCCAATATCTTAGCTGTTTAACTTCTCAAGAATAGATAATTTTACTTAAAATTCTTCCATGTTTCTTTTCTTCAGCGACTCATTACTGGCTATATTTCAAATTACGACAAGGACATTTATAATTATCTTAGAATGATGCTCAGAAGTCATGAACGGATCACGAAAAATGAATGTATTGCACTTGCAAGGTAGTGAAGCTTTTTCCAACTACGCCTAACAGATGGGTCGTCCAGTGCAATTAGTTAAGCAACTAAGCATGAACTTTTTGTGATACCAGCAAGTGATAAAAATTATACGGCCAAATCTTAAAACCAATAATTCAGTGCACCAAGCATGGTTTTCATGTGAGGAAACTGTGGACTTAAAACATTTTTTTTATCAACAAAAACTTAAAAACATTGTTTGATAAGGAAACTATTTATAATTGCAAAAAAAAGGAAACTATTTATAATCAATCGAGATCATACACACGAATTTTTCAATTTTATTTAGATATGCATCCACAAAGATAACTAAAAGCTTGAAATTTTAAACATCTTAACCTGCTGGTTAGAACACAATCTACTTGACGGATACTTCGCACCTCTTGTTCAACAAATTTGCAATTAAGGTTTGATTAGAAGTAGAAGAATTACCCAACAATGGTACTCTCAGTAATCCACATGTAACTTTAAAATTGAATCGACGGCTCCTTCCACCACCAGGCCACCTTAATCGTAATAAACCAGTGAGTTTTAGAAAAATGCTATAACTTCCGCTATTTTGATCATTATTCAAGTCCACAAGATCAGAACCTTGTAGTCTCAGCGGCGTAGTACCTTGAAATACTGCTTGGAGTAATGTTGTATTCTTATGGTCTTGACGAAATGGAGCCAAAGAAACCAAACCCATATCCTTACCATAACAGTTTGTTCTAGATTCGATTTTGTCATACCAAATACCCATATTCTTGTTACTGTTCCTCACAGTGATGTTCATTGCAAGGTTGTAATCGAGTGTATCACCGGTTACGTTGAATTGTGTTAATGAAGCGCCCATTACATGAAACTTTAGATTCTTGAATGGAACAATGCCTAAGAATATGTATAAACATACTAGTGCTACGATAAAGATAAACATATCAGATATGAGGAAAATATTCCATTTCGTACACCAACGAGCCATATGTATATTGAAAGAGATGGAAATTCTGGTGATACTCAAAGGAGGATTCTATGAAATTTGATGATACTCGCAAACGCACAGACACAAAGTTCAGAAAGCACTCATAAATTAACTAGATGATGGAGATTTCATATTCATACAAAGAAAACATAAATTCGTGGACATGGTCAGGCAAAGAACTTTGAGAAGTTCAGCAAACACAAAGTCGCAACGAAATGTATATTGCTACAATATAGCTCAGTCATTGTCTCCAGTTAGATTATGCATCCACGATCTAATTGAGAGTGTGAGACTTTTGTGACTGCACATTTCGGGCACAATTAGTAAATTTTGATATGCAATGGTAGGGCAATTGTTAACGCCATACAGTTACTGTTATTTGACATTGATAATACATATTTTAACAAGAGCTTTTCAAGATTGGTTGGGATCCATATACTTGCGCACCTAGTCCTGACTTGATTGGGTTGTCTCTGTCTGAGATATCATGGGATAATTGACACTTCCAATCGTATATACCAACACAAAATTAACACTGAAAATAGGGGACGGCTAAAAAAGACAGACCATTTGAAACATAAGTTTTCTTAACCCTTTAATACATCTTCTTATATGGTTTTAACTTCAAGTTACTTTAGTTTTCTCTAATATCTTAGCAATTTAACAATAAATGAACTTGGAGTTCTGATTTTTTTTCTTCTATTTACTTGAATAACTAATTCTTTTTTGCTACTCCATTTCATTACTAGTAAGTACGTAGTAACGTACGCTTTCCATTCTCCAATAATTCGTTACTCACAAAATTCACTTACACCAAAATATTTATACATGTATTAACATTGTAAAAGGTATGCTAAATTGAGGACCTGGGGCTAGCCCAGTGGTTCCTCGTGGGCTCCCCATAGGGGAGACCTGGGATCAAATCCCGACAGTATCAAAAAAAAAAAGGTATGCTAAATTTCATTAATGATATACTAATCATGAAATTTCTACATCTTGCTAGGTAATGCAATTTGTAACGAACGTATGTTTCTTGTGTTCATACAGAAAATAAATAGCATCCATTACCGCATGATGATGATAGGTTATACAAAGGGGATTAACATGATAAGTCCCACTCTTAATAATGTATTCTCATCTAAGTCACCCAACAATACAAATTCACCTAAAAATCCTCTTGTCAGGTTTTCCCGTTAGGTTAGGGTTAGATCAGAATTAGATTTGAGTTGTCCCACCGTAAAAATAAAGTAATCAACTCATTTTTTTTTTTTTGAAGGAAACAGGGGCTACTGCCCCAAACTTTCATTTCAAATACCTCATTAAATTGACAAATTCTCAGTCTATCCTCGCCCAAAGAAAATTACCGAACTACCCTTGAGTCAACTTTAGATCTTAATGGAAATGGGTTTCGAGGAAAATCATATGGCTGGGTTTAATCCATAGATCAGATAAATACGAAACCCTAAATTTTATCCTTCCTTCTCCCTCCTCTCTGCCTCAGTGCCGCTGCAAGATTGTAATCGAGTGTGTATAATCACCGGTACTGATTACGTTGAATTGTGTTAATGAAGCATCCATGACAAGAAACTTGAGGTTTTGAATGGAACAACACCTAAGAATATGTACAGACATGCAATGCAATAGTGATCAGGCTTTCACATAAGAGGAAGATATTGAACTTCGTACACCGACGAGCCGTATATCGAAAGAGAGATGTAAATTAATTGAGAGAAGTGATGAGCGAGCAAATGTTGGCTGTTGCGTGAGTTCAGAGTTCTGTTGAAATGTCCTCTTATTATTATTACAGCAAGCTTGGATGTTTCTTGCTTGAGGGCGGTTGGTTGTTGCGAAGTGAGTTCAGAGTTCTGTTGGGCTTTGCTCTCCAATGGGCTCTAGCTAGCACCATATCAGGTTGACGATATGATTTTGCATCATGTTGGCACATGCTTTGAGCCGTCCTAAAATTCTGCGAGCCCTCCCGGCGCCAAAATTACCTTTTAGCCCTTGCAATGAAATGACTAAGTTATCCCTCAATTAACACTTGAAATGACTAGTATACCCTTTAACTAATTAACCTATATATTCTTAATCCTATCCCTAAAACAAAACCAAAAAAAAAACTCTCTCTCAAAAAAACCGCTGCCTCCTCTCCTTCTTCTTCTTCTTCTTCTAAAAAAACCGATATGTTTTCATCGCGAAAAATCATCGCGAAATCATCGTACCTCGTCGATTTCAAAAACTTAATCGCGTGACTTCTATTTAACATGGTGAGGACGAAACAAAAGGATGGTCGAGGTGATAAACAACCAGAATCTCCCCCGGATCCGGATGAACCAACTCTTGCCCAAGTTCAAGAGAAAAATCGAATCGAGCGTGGAAAAGGAGATATGGCAGCGATTCGAAGGTATTTTCGCTAACCCATTTCATCACATTTGCTTTTTATGGTGTTTGATTGAAGTTTTATGTTGTTTTGATGGTTGAATCGAAGGATTTAGGGTAGAAAAACCAGTTACAGATTAACATTCAGCCCCTAAAAAACCCAGAATAGGGGCCGAATGCTCCATTGTTCTTGAGAACGAAGAGCAATTCGGCCCCTATTCTGGGTTTTTTAGGGGCCAAATGTTTGCATTCGCCTTCTATTTTTTTTAGGGGCCGAATACGCAATCAGCCCCTAAAAAAACCCAGAATAGGGGCCGAATGTACATCCGGTCTCTAAGAAAATTTAGAACTGGGGCCGAATGTACATCCGGCCTCTAAAAAAATTTAGAATAGGGGCCGAATGTACATCCGTCCCCTAAAAAAATTAAAATGAAGGCCGAATGTTCAACTGTTTCAATGATTTCACTTTCTTACCATGTTGCTCAATTGTGAATTATTGTTGTGTGTACTGCTTAATGTGTTGAATTCTTCTTGTTTTGGTGTTTTAATTTTTGTGGTTGTTGTATGAGTTGAAATTGGTTGTTTTAAGTTGAATATATGACATATATGAGGGGATGTTGCTGTGTTAATGTTCTAATTAGGAATAAGAAGGGTAGAATGGAAGTTTCTCCGCACAAAAAAGGAGAAACACCGTTAGGTCGCAATCCTGATAAACCCTTGGGTGCTGAAAATATGATCAAAAAGCCGGGGTCCGTGCTTATCCGTGAACCATCATCTATGGGGATGGGGAGAGAACAAGAAGACGTTGAAGAAGATGTTGAAAAAGATGTTGAAGAAGCCCCCCAACCATCAAGGAAAGGCAAAGAGAAGGTGGTTTCGACTCCTCATAACATCCATAGCAATGTTCCTGCACGTGACTTGTTGTTAGACGCTAGAAGAGACGGAAAACCCCATGGTCTTCCACGCGATGGTGGTGAAGTGTTGATTGGTTACACGGAGTCGTATGCTTCGGTAGTATATTCGACCAAGGTATGTGTATCGACTGAGAAACAATAGTCAATTCGTTTATTTATGTTATTGATTTCTTATTTATTTATGTTGGGTTGTAGGATACTGCTCATGCAACCCGCTTACTTAGAGCTCAGAAAGCTGCCAAATGGAGTCTTGACAATGAGGTGCAAGGGGTAAGGGCTCTAGTGGAGGCAACTGGTCTATTGGAGGCAATAGAAAATCGTATGCCCGAGAATGATATGATAACATGTTCGGCTATCGTCGAAAGGTTTCAACCGGAGACAGGAACAATGCACATGCCTTTCGGTGAGGTTGGTATAGAAGCCGACGCCCCGAAACACATCCAAGGCCTCAAGGTTAGAGGTAAAGCAGTGGGAGTGGGTTTTAAAGATTTGAATTGGGAAGAAATGTATCCTTGGGCATACAAGGTCCTCGGTTGGGATAGTTCGAAAGCTGAGCTCGAATGCTGTAGAGCCAAGAAAGATTTGGATGAAAAAGACTTTGGGGGTATCAATAAAAAAAACAAGATCAGATTTTTTAAGTTGGCGAACTTGAAGAAAGAGTTTGAAGGAACCTTGAACCCATCAGAGGACAGAGTTGTAGACGAGGAAGCAGTGAGGCATACCGCTGGGGCTTATGTCTTGTACCATCTTGGTGCACTCATCTTTCCGGACAGCACGGGGAACTTGGTGAGTACAAACTATCTGCAGTTGTTGGGGGATCTCACCACTCTTGATGAGTACGCGTGGGGAACCGCCTCGCTTGGTCACCTAATGAACGAACTTGGAAAGGCCTCTAGGTATGAAACTAAAAACCTTGGAGGAAATTGGAACTTATTCCAGGTAAATCTCTACCCGTGTAACTGTGCTATCCACATATGCTTATATTTATATATTTTGTGTTGATTGTTTGTTTTAAAATTGTATGAAGGGGTGGATTTATGATCATTTTGATAAATTGGAGTTGGTGAAGAAAGTCGATGAGAACGTCGACTCTACCAAGCCTACCACGGCGAAATACAAATTCATAGAGAACGTCAACAAGTTGAAGTTCAAAGGCACAAGATTGGTTGACTTGAGGATGAGGTTAGATCAGATGAAGGCCGAAGATTTCACCTATAGGCCCTACGAGAACCGTGAACCTGAACTCGGTGCGATCGTTTCACAACGAGACTTGCCGATTTCTACGTACTATAGTCCTTTGTTCTTTCCCTTTGGTTATGGCATGTATGATCCCCGCCGTATTCTAAGGCAATTGGGCACGTTCAAACTATCCCGGTTGCGGAGACAAGTAAGTTCAAGTTGAATGCAAAGGGTGGCGGGAGCGATGATACCAAGAGCACCGACCATTCATGGTGTGGCAACTATGATCCCGTACCAACTGTTGCACTGTGGAACTCACTTGACTCCAACAATATTCGTGTGGAGGAACTTCGACTCATCTCGGACGATCCAGCTGAAACGGCTGATGGGTACATGGAGTGGTACAATAAGATTTCTCACCCTCTTATTGTTAATCGGGAATCCCAAGCCAAAGTAGCTGAGCAAAGGAGGGCGGAAGAGGCCACGGAAGGATCTAGCAAGGCCAAAGGTGAAAAGAAAGCTTCCTCAGTTTTCGAGAAGGCGAAACAGTTATTTGTAAGTATTTTGAAGTTGTCAAGTTTTGATATCATAAGGTTGTGCAAGTAATACTGATAGCATTTTGTTTTGATTTTAACTGTGTACAGCTTTCAAAGTCTAGGGGCTTTTGAAGAAAATGAAGGTTAGATGGGGAGCAAAAAACTATAAATGTGGACGATTGGAGTGCCTGCCATGATGAATGGGAACAATTGATTAACGGCTATGATAGTGACACAATGGCAAGTAAGAGGTCGCGCAAGGAGGGTGAAGGTTCGAGTGGAGCCGGTGGTGCTGATGATCAAGGTGGTCGCCCGAAAAGAGGGCGTGGACAATGAAACTCTTAATGCTTGAATTCTTTCAACTCTTATCTTTAAAACTCTTAAACTTGAAAAACTTTGTTATTCATGTTTGTTTTAGAATCCTTTGTTTTGTTTTCAAACTTTAAACTCTTAATCTATGTATGCAATGCTTTGTTATGTGGTTATGTTATTTGTTATGTTTGGGAATCAATATGCAGGTCACATTCGGCCTCTAAAAGGAAACTATCGTGGGGGCCGAATGTACATTCGGCCCCTAATATGAAACTATCGTGAGGGCCGAATGTATATTCGGCACCTAATATGAAACTATCGTGAGGGCCGAATGTTCATTCGGCCCCTAAAATACTTAGATTTTAGAGGCCGAATGTTACACTGAGTTTCAATAATTTTTACA
>JAJJMA010014979.1:3364-21948 GCA_023529015.1 Papaver nudicaule | reverse complement strand
TAGATTTTAGAGGCCGAATGTTACACTGAGTTTCAATAATTTTTACACCCCAACATTCGGCCTCTAAAAAAATTTATCGTGAGGGCTGAATGTACATTCGGCCCCTAATGATGTAGAATTAGAAGCCGAATGCTAATTCGGCTTCTATTAGTGTGAGATGTTGCAGGCCGAATGTTTAATAATATCAAAAAAGAGTTGTTGTGTTCAAAAATAGATCCGCTGGAGTTCAAGAAAACTATCCGTTGGGTACTCATCTTTATAAATAGATAACTCTTCTTCTCAAACCTTCTTCCTAAACCTTCTTCTTCCCAAACCTTTATCTCAATCAATCTACAATGTCAAATGAATCCAGGAGGCCAACTCGATCACCACAAGAGATACTATATTTACTACGCAAACCAAATGAATCAATCTCAACACCTCCTCCAGCATCTCCTCCTCGTAGACGTTATCGAAACATGACTGATAAGTTTGTTCATCAGTACTACTATACGTGTTCTCCATCTCAAAAACCATTATCTCCTCCTCCATCAACCCGAATCAAACCAAGCTTCGCTCCATTTACGTTGGAAGAAGATCTACGTCTTTGTAAAGACGTGATCCACTATTATGGATTACAAAAAAGTCGTGGGGATGTCATGTGGAGCTCCCTGTTTAATTATATCGAACAAGACTTCAAATTTCAAAACCAATATGTGCGCGATGCAAGAGGCCTCTCAGAACGATGGTGGAAAATACGTCAAAACGTTCATGATTTTATGCACTTGGAGAGATTGGCCCGAGATTTCTTGGGAAAGATGTTACGGAGGATGAAGTTTATGCCAGGACTTTGAAGGTATGGAAACAAAGTAAAGGAAAGGAATTCGAGTACGAAGCACATTACCATGAGCTAAAGGATTTTCTCAAAACCTTCGAAGTATTATGAATCCTTCGTTTTGTTTTCAAACTTTAAACTCTTACTCTATGTATGCAATGCTTTGTTATGTGGTTATGTTATTTGTTATGTTTGGGAATCAATATGCAGGTCACATTCGGCCTCTAAAAGGGAACTATTGTGGAGGCCGAATGTTCATTCGGCCTCTAAAAGGAAACTATCGTGGGGGCCGAATTAACATTCGGCCCCTAATATGAAACTATCGTGAGGGCCGAATATATATTCGGCCCCTAAAATACCTAGATTTTAGAGGCCGAATGTACACTGAGTTTCAATAATTTTTGCACCCCAATATTCGGCCTCTATAAAAATTTATCGTGAGGGCCGAATGTGCATTCGGCCCCTAATGATGTAGAATTAGAAGCCGAATGCTTATTCGGCTTCTATTAGTGTGAGATGTTGCAGGCCGAATAAGGATTCGGCTTCTATTTCTGTTAGAAATAGAAGCCGAATGTTTAATAATATCAAAAAAGAGTTGTTGTGTTCAAAAATAGATCCGTTGGAGTTCGAAAATAGATCCGTTGGAGTTCAAGAATAGATCCGTTGGGGCTCCTCTATATAAGGTTTTGACACAACTTCTAAATGTTGTTATACCAATTTATTTTTCAAGTTTTTTGCTATTCCAAAATGGCGAGGAATTATACCCACATAGAAGATCTTGGGATTACTTATTCTTTCATGCGTGAATCATTGAATGGCTTGATGGGTGTTGTGGTACCTGGACAAGCGCCGTTTTGGAACCGTGTTTTTGATGTGTTCGTGAGTGCTACGAATAATCCGAATGATAGAGATGAAAATGAAATTAGAACTCGGTGGAACCACATTAGCGGAGAAATAGCTGAGTTCGTCCGAATTAGGAGAGCAATGGCCCAAAGCAATGGAGGTGTATCACGCGAAGAAGTTTTCAATCTAGCTCGGCAGCGATATTACCTTATCCATCACCGAGAATTCAAGTTTGTTGAATGTTATGAAAGATTGAGGGCGGTCAATGAATTAGTTTGGTGAAATGTTTGGAAGCGGTCAATAATAGTTTGGTTTACTTATTATTATTGTTGTATTTTCATCTTTGCATTGTGGTTGTCTAAGTTCTTTACCGTTTAATATATTCGGCTTCTATTTTTAAACTATAGTGAGGGCCGAATGTATATTCGGCCTCTATATCTGTTTCTTTTGAAAGCCTAATAATACCCTCCTTACCTACACATACCAACCATATATTACTCAATTAATTCGGCCCCTAAAAAGAAACTATCTTGAGGGCCGAATACACATTCGGCCTCTAAAAGGAAACTATCGTGGGGGCCGAATAAACATTCAGCCCCTAATATGAAACTATCGTGAGAGCCGAATTTACATTCGGCCCCTAAATTACCCAGATTTTAGAGGCCGAATAATACACTGAGTTTTAATATTTTTTACACCCCAACATTCGGCCTCTATAAAAATTTATCGTGAAGGCCGAATGTACATTCGGCCCCTAATGATGTAGAAATAGAAGCCGAATGCTAATTCGGCTTCTATTAGTGTGAGATGTTGCAGGCCGAATGAGGATTCGGCCTCTATTTCTGTTAGAAATAGAAGCCGAATGTTTAATAATATCAAAAACGGAATGGAAACTATGGAAAGGAGAAACGTTTAAATACGAACAACACTACCATCTCAAAAATGGAAAAAATACTAAAAACCGGTTACATACTAAAATCCGCAAAAAATAGCATTTTGTGTGAGCCGAATGTTCCCAGAAATGGAAATGCTTCCAAACAAAATAAATTCCGGCAAGAAAGTGCATTTCGTGTGAGCCGAATGTACCAAAAAAGAAATTGCATCCAAACCAAACAAAAAACAACAAGAACATTCCGGAAAACGTAGTAGGTTAACCCAAGTCGGTGACCATCTCCTCGATTCCTTGAACTTCTTCAAATCCGACCGTCGTTTCTACTTCTTCAAATCCGACCGTCGTTTCTACTTCTTCAATGTAAGAGTGCATTTCAATCAAATCATCATCATCCAAGTCTTCACTATCACCATCCGATACGTTACATTGAGGGATGCCTTGCTCCATGTGGTAAGCGGTCCATGCATCAATTCCCGTCTTGTATTTGTTATACCAATCACATGAGTAGTTTCTCTCTACGTTTTCCCAAAAGCTATGGGGATGAAATGGAGGTAGTGGGCAACTAGGTTGTAGCTTTAGACCAATAAAATGACATCTTTCAACATGCCCGATGAAAAGTCTCCTATCATTCACATTGGCATCGCAAGGAGACTTAAGCGGTACATAAGTTTAACTCAAAGCAAAGGAGTAGAAATGTACCACGCAATTGAATGCCTCGGCTATAAGGAACCCGCATATTGGAAAATCCATCCAATGGTCATCTTCGATTCTAGGGCCTCCACGTAATTTCCTTCGAAATTGTATAAATTCCTCATTTGTACCCGCTACTCCCTTAATGCCATCCTTCATCATTTCCTTGTAGAAATCCCGGTTGTTGCATAGTGCGAGGTCTAACCTCTCTCGAATGTAGTTGCATTGATGCCAACCGGGTGTCTGAGAAGCCGTGAAGGGACCTAGTTGCTCGCCCGTTACATGATACCCACAATTGCCATCTCCTTCAACATCTTCCATGCTTATAATATAAGGTCGGATGATCTCGGGAAGGTCCTCCATGTAGTTGTCATATATCATGTTGAATTTCCTACAAAGATTACCCGACTTATCCTTTGGTGCCGAAAATTTTCCAAATGCATGTTTTGTCTTGCGAGTTATTTCCTTCTCTTGTGGTGCCATCTTCTTACCCTTGCCTTTCTCTATTTCCAAGGTAGGTTGCTTGGGAGACGGTGGAGTGGGAACACATACATTCTTGGGGATGATGTCTTTTAGAGTCCACTTCTTGTTGTAACTAGGTTGTGTGCTAGGTGTCTTACTCCCCTTATTGTTGCCATTTCCCACGCTTGATGGAGCTTTGTTTGACCGGCTCCTCTTCCTTGAGCTCAACACACTATCTCTATCTTGTACCGGCATCCCCAACTTCTCCATTTCCTTCCTCTCCTCCTCATACTTTGCATTGTGGTACTCAATACCGGAAGGATTTCTTTTTGTGTAATCTTTAGACGCTTGCAAATTGTGAGCTCTAGTTGCCTTCCTCGTCATACTTAGCTTCGACCTACCCTTTGCCGTCCTAACCTCCGGTTCTTCCAATCCCTCCTCGGTGTATGGCTCCATGATCGGTATCAACTCGTGCAATAGAATTTGCTTTTGCGCCCGGTTACTTCGCTTGTACTTCTCAATTAGCCTTTTTCCAACATCCGTCTCCTCCAAGGGTTCGTCGGGATCATCGGTTGGACGAGGAACAAAGCTTAGTTGCTTCCAATGTGGATCAATATCCTCAAAAGGTATGAGATCGGGGTCTTCGTAGTTGGCCATGATATGTCGACATGGAAGTCCCATCGATTCCATCAACATGCAATTACATTCATCGCCCGATTGGATGTTGTGTTTATCCTTTTTCTTTCTCTCTTTCATCAATATCTCGATGCATAGATGTGAGACGTTATGAGTAAGGCCGCGGAGCATCTTCTGGTCCCTATAAGTTTGGTGTTGCATCATCCTATTCCATTCAAATTCTTCAAGGATCCTCCTAACATCACATGTGAAATACTCATTGAATGAATCGAAGACGGAGACGAACGAGTCGATACACCCAAATAAGTTCTTCTTCAATCGGGAATGAGACCCCTCCACCATGCTTGTGGCTCGGTTCCCGAAGTGTTTGTGTTCATTCGTGAAAGCGTAAATAAACCGTATTGCATGATCAATCAACAATTCTTTCTTCAAATACTTAATGACTTCTTCGAACTGTACGCTCCAACGATCAACAAACAATTCATACCTTGAGTTATAAATTCCACGGGTCGGTGAAAAAACCAAATTATCCCACTCTTCCGAGAATAATCTAAACATTTCTTCATTCGCTTCAAACTTAGCAAGGAACTCCTTTTCCAAAGGCTCTCGTTGATCTTCCGGTGTCTTTTTAATCTTCTGAATTTCACCCATCTTGATAGGTTGTATTATCGGTTGACACTTTTTCTTGACACAATTCCAAATGTGATAGGTGCAAAGGAAGTTCACGGCGTTGGGAAATACCTTTCTTATAGCCGCCATCAATGCATCTTCATGGTCGGTCACAAATACCTTGGGAAGCACTTCCGGATCGTAGAGCATCTTACATGCGTCCAATGCCCATTCATAACTCTCGGTCGTCTCGTCATTCATAAAAACAAATGCCATCGTGAATGGTGCCTTTGTCGACGTATGACCAACTATGTTCAACAAGGGCATTTGATACCTATTGGTTTTGTAAGTGCAGTCCAACAAAAGAACTTCTGGAAAGCATAAGGCCAATTGGACCATTGCCGCGTGGGCAATAAATAAGTTCCTCACTCTTTTCTTGTCATCCAAATCCTTCTTGACCGTGTAGTTGTGTTGCTCAAATAACCACATCAATTGTTTAATCACACCCCTACCTTGGCAACCCCTCCTTTTAATTGTAGCTCTTGCATTGTATACTTGTTTCAAGCTACTCTTGTTCTCCGGGTTATCCTTTTTCAACTTCCCTAGTATTTTTATGGGAGGGACACGTAATTCCGACAACGTCTCGATTTCCTTGTACTCATTTGGTTTGAATGCTCCGGCTTTGTAGTGTCCGTGAAGGTCATGTGGACGTTCGTGATTATGACGGCAATCCATGTTTGGATTCATATGCCACAATTCATCGGTACGGTTGTAGTTAAAAACTACCTTGAAAGGGCAATTCGTTTTCCTTGTCATTGTCTTGTACCTTTTATCCGTCTTCCCGGGCTTTCGAACTTGTTTCTTCGTGTGTCTTCTCACCAAGGTGCTTACCCTACTCCTCTCACAAACCATCACTAACCGCCTTTCCTTGGTTTCCCTATCTATTACGACCACGCACATTATTTTCTTTGCATGTGCTTCCATCCAATCTCGGCATTCGTCTCTATGTTTCCAAGTCTACATAATCAAATCGAAACAACTAAGAATTTGAAATACAATGGGGTTCAATAAAAGAGAAGAGCGAGGTAACAAAAACCTACCAAGCCGAGAAAAGGTAGATAATGATCTCTAGTATCTTCGTGAATGGTTTGTAAGGGATCCACATCTTCGGCGGTTGTTTCATTACCACCCGGAACAACCTACAAGAGAGAAACACATGTAAGCATGCAACATTCGGCCTTCAAATGTTAGTAGCCGAATCCACATTCGGCTTTTATTCTGGCTCATCGTGCCAGCCGAATCAACATTCAGCTGGCACGATAACTCATGTTAGAAGCCGAATACGCATTCGGCTGTTAAACTTTACAAGCCGAATTAACATTCGGTCCCTATTATGAGAGCTTTTGCCAGCCGAAAGTTACGCTGTAAAATAAGAATTCAAGTTCTTATTCAGCTGCCTACATTTGGCCTCTATTAGTACTTAGGTTAGCAGCCGAATCCGAATTCGGCTGCTAAAGTTTAGAGGCCGAATGTGTCAATATTTTTCGAAAAAAAACAACATTCGACCCCTATTATGAGAGCCGAATTGTTCTTCGTCTTGAACTTTCGGCTGCCGTAATAGGGGCCGAATATGGCGCTGGTGAGACATAAAAGTCTCACCTTTAGCTCGATTTCGGCCATAAAACATGATTTTGAAGTATACCTGTGTATTTGAAGCAATGGGTTCATCATATAAGTGCTCATCTTCAGGATTTGGGACAAAAAAATCATTGGAATCGTTGTTTTCTTGAGTTTCCGGTAAAACGTTTCGTGACGATGAAGATTCTCCCATAACCGGATTTTTCGCAAAGATCATCGTATGTTTGTTACGTGGAGGTTCATCAATGTTATCCCCCCAAACATTTCACAAAACACACAAACAAAACAAGAATCACACCAAAAACCTAAATTTTTTCTTTTTTTTCCCTCTTTTTCTTCACTCTCCACACAAAAATCCTCCAAAAAATCTGATTTTCTCTCACCTAAATTATCTAAAACCTTAATTATATACTTAACTCTAATCTTATTATTAACTCTAATCTAATGATTAAGACTAATCATGTGAGGGGTAGTTTGGTATTTTAAAAAGTTGGAAAACTAAAGGGGTCCCAAAAATTACTAAGGGGAGGGACGCCGGGAGGGCTCGCAGAATTTTGGGACGGCTCAAAGCATGTGCCATCACGTTGGAGGTAATGCACAGATCAGTCTGTGTTGGTTTCCGAATTGCACAATTGTATTTCTAGTCCGGAAAAATGTAATATATAAGATTCCATAACAATTGAAATTATGATTTACAAAACTTCTTAAGTTGCTTCACTTTTTCTATATTGTACATGTTAATTTGATACTGATGATGAGTAAAAATCCAATCCATTTGTTACATCTTCGAATTTTAAAAAGTGAAACTCCAGATCGCACTTTTTATTGTAATTTATGTCGCATCTTTTCATCACAGCAGATATAATAGAAAAAAATTATAATTTTAAAGCATGGCTTTAAAGATGAATGAAAACTTAACACATGTTATGAAAGATTACGTTCAATGACCATGGCAGTACTTGGTAATACTTTTGGTAAAACATTTAGTTATTACAATAATGCCACAATGGACGGTCAATGAGGTAACACTAGGACGCTTAGGAACAGTTTTAGTTCTCCCTATGCATATTGCCCGCTCACAACATTGCTTTTTCTTCAACTGCTCAAAAAATATTTTAACAAATTATTATGAATTAGTATATCGATTTATTTTAGTTTTCTCCCATATCTTAGCTATACTCGAATAAATGAAATAATTGTTATTAGTTTGAAAATTTCTTGTATATTTTTCCTCCAGCAATTCAAAAATGATTACTACAATCACAATTACAACCAAGAGACTTATTTATAATAGGTTTGAAAGATGTTAAAATTTGTAAGTAATGAACCATTCATGGAAAATGAAACGACTTGCAAATTATCATGAAGCCTTTTACTAGGCATAAGAGATGTGTATCACTGATTCACCCGTGATTGTTACCATGTAAAAAATGATGACACAAGTTTAAAACTTAGTAGTAATTCACAAGCTAGCTTAACTCTTAGATAAGCCAACTTGGTGCACTGATATGTAGCAGTAGTATCATGTCCGAGGTACTGCATACAAAATATATAGTTTATTTTTCTCATAAAAAAAGGGTTAATTTTTTTGTTTTTTTAAATGAAATTACATCCATCAACACTAACTAATGAATAACAACCTCACTTTCAAATATGGTGCTTCTAATAGGAACAAGGTGGAATGCGCCTTCATGAGAAGACCATAAATTTGACAAGATATTGCATCAATAATAGCCTCGACACTACTCTTTACTTTGGGACCTGAATTCTTCTATATTGCAGATTTATAAGAGATGGTAACGAGTGGAGAATCATGGACCAGAATAATACATTCATCGTGGCACCAACCAGACCCATAATGTATCTTCTCAAAACATAAAGCAAACAAGACCATCACTCCCGGGTATAATTATAAGTGGAAGTCTAGATCGAAATTATAAGTGTGCGTATGTTGCGTTTAATTGTATTGTAAAGCTTGTAGAATATGCGGTGAATGCCTGTCAAACAGCTTGTGTTGAACAATGATGATCACAATCAATATATTACCGACACCATTTCTTACATATGGTGCTTTGAGTGTTCGGGCTTCTTTGCATTTTGTGTTTCTAATTTTTTTTTTTTTTTTGACAAATGAAAAACCAATGACTTATCAAAAAGAAGGGGAAAAAAAATTAGATAGAGGGGAGGTACTTCCATCCCATGCCAAACACCTAGAATTAGATTTCCATTCAAATTAATTTCCATCCATTTTAAATGTCATGCCAAACACTTAATATTGACCGGAGGTAGTTGGAATTGAAGGGTTACCTAGAATTCCAATTCCACTGGTGCCAAACGCAGCCTAAATGTTTGAACTGGTAACCTTCAACTTCAACGGCATCGCAATCTTCGTTTTCACTTAGTGAACATGAATCAGAAGGTATAGAGTACATTGCATCTCTATAGGTGTTTTGGAGAGTGAAATCAAGGTGTTTCTTTACAAAATTAGGTTTAAAGATAAGGGAAAACCAAGATCCACAGACAGGCTTACATGTTATGGACTTGACTGACAATTTTAAAGGGATTTCAAAGGTAAATCTCTTCTGGACTCCTGCTGCAAAAATGAGGCAAATAGACGTGGTCTCATGATTTAGGCATGAAAAAGAAAACCTATTTAAAGGTAGAGATTTAAGGCCTAAACTTCATTGTGGCTGGGCTGGATCCAGTTGCTCATAAACTCTTTCGCCTAAAGAAGTGGAGAGCACAAAAGAGAGCAGTTTCTTGGTAATATTTCGATCACTCTAAGTTGCTGGATAGTGATGCCCATTAGTCTTTCTTTGGAATACCAAGCTGACTATTATCTATCGTCTCTTCTCATAATTTATAGATTAGTTAATTGATTTAGTTTTCTCCCATATCCTATCTATTTTTTCATAAAGGAAGTTTAATTTCTAGATTTCTTATGTTTTCTTATCTCACCAAAGTTATCCCTAACTAAATTCACTCTTATAACAAGAAGATTTATATAGACTCATACGGAGATGCTAAAATTCATTAGTTATGAATGGATCATGAAAAATGAAACTATTTCTTCCACTATAATGAGGATATTCTTTACTAACCATAAAACATGCGTTCTTCTAGTTTGCAAATTAGCATGAACTATTGGTGCACGATGGTAACTTGGTAAGGACAAGTAATGGTCTCGCTGTAATGACTGTTAAATGTATTTTAACAAGTAGCAACCTTGTACTGAAATAGTTATACAATACAAAATCTTCGAACTGATCATTCGCTCAAAGGATGATGCACCGATATGCATATGGTTTTTACTGAACCATCTGGCAATTTTCAGGGGTCATGATTTACGTTTTTGGTTAAAAACTCACATTAGAGAGAAACTGTCTCTTAAATGGTATGATTCAAAAACTGTCATTTGACTATGATTCAAAAACTGTCATTTAACTATGCATTAACAGACATTGTATGAAATGTATGATAAACAACGCTCGTGTCGTGCGAAAACGTCTCACAAATCTAAATTAACTTCCGCATCATATTCAAGTGCATTCGAAAAATCCTTAACTAGCTTATAAACCGTTTTTACTCCAATTCAAGCAACATGGATACCATTTTTACACTTTTTCCCTTTCCAAGAAGTGTAAACGAAGTGTAATAATAGTACATATATAGATAAATGGAAAAGAACCTCGAATAAGAACCATCTTTTCTTTCGGTCTCCAAAATCAAAACCCATTTGTTGCTCCTTCAAAACCCTAGAAAAATAATTTGCGATTGGATTCATACTCTTTCTTCGGCTATCTGTAGATCCCTTCCTTCAATTGATTCTCCTTTCAACAAGAGTTTCTTTTCATTTCATTGATGGCCAAGTTTGACAATCTTCCGAAAGAGATAATGTTTGAAATTCTTACTCGCCTACCAACCGAATCAGTTTTGGAGAGCAAATCGGTTTGCAAACCTTGGAGAGATATTGTTCGTCATCCATTATTTTTTCAATTACACTTGAATCATCTTCATTCCGAGGCTGATGCTTCTGGTAAGTTGGGTTTTATTTTCCATAGGCTTGAACCAGCAGAGCCTCAAGAGATTAGCACTGATGATTCTGGTAAGTCATATATTACTGTCTTGCGTTGTAATCATGAGTTTTATTATAGCGAGTATGATGATGACACACCCTTCGATAGGAAAACAAGGATGAATTTAAACCTTCCGTTCAAGAATTATTCTTTTGCTGGTTCATGCAATGGATTAATTTGCTTCAATTCATGGCATAATAATGACACCGATTATGGACCTGTTTATATCTGTAATCCGGTCACTAGAGAATACATTATCCTTCCAAATATTGAAGGGGAGTACTGGCTCAATGGGTTTGGTTACAGTTCTCAAACTAATGAGTACAAGGTTGTTAGAATCCATAGGCCCAAGCAAGAGAAAGATGTCAAAGTTGTTCAGGTATACACTCTTGGCAGCGGAAATGGGTGGAGAAATGTGGCCAATATAGACATCAACATTAATAATTTTTCACGCTTTCCTGGTGCATTTGCTAATGGAGCTATTCATTGGGCGAGCGACCGCGCAAGAACCATTCTTGCTTTCCATTTGGCTGATGAAAAGTGTACTGAACTTCCGTATCCACCTTGTTTGAAAGTTGCTGGTTATCAATATCTAGGGGTTTTGGGTGATTTTTTAAGTATGGTAACTTGTTATCCTGCTGTGGAAATATGGTTACTGAAGAAAAATAAGGATAATAATGACCTGCTCTGGACTAAAGAGTTTAGTTTCGCCAGTCTCATCCCGCTGCCATTTGGGTTCACCAATAGTGGTAGGCTTCTAAGCTATAAGGATAGCAGAATTTTGGGTTACGATCTAGAGGCATCATCTTCCAAAATGGATGTGAGCTTTGGGAAGTCTATTACGAAAGCAATCCCTCACACAAATACTTTGGTTTCATTAAAAGTATCAGGAGAAAAGGATGCAAAAACAATGGAATCTAGTGAAAGTGCAAGTATCAGGACTGGAAAAAGATCCAAATTGGATACGGTTTCTTGTTCAAAGAATGTTCATGGACACGTGAAGGCACTTGTGCTAACTCTGTTACCGACACCTCTTTGTAACTAGATTGAACGGTCAATTAGATTTCGGGCCATTCTCAACTCAGGTATTAAGAATTTTTAGCTCAGAATGTTGTGTTCATTGTTACTATAGATGCTTTTCATGGTGTTTGAGTTAGGACTGAGTTTTACCGAAGAAATTTAATATTCTGTTATTGGATGTAGAAACCTGCAGATTTGGTATCTTACTACGCTACTACTAGTTCTGATAGAAATCTTAACATGTGCCCCTATTTCCAATGAATGAACAAGTGTAGTTTCAAAATCTTTTCCTTAATTATTTTCTTCAATAATTACATTACTAACTAAATTCACTATCACAGCAACAAGGAGACTTCTGCAATCTCTAAAAAAATTGCCAAATTTCATAAGTCAGGAACCAATCATGAAAAGTGAAAGTATTACTTGCACTATCATGAGGCCTTATTTACCGGGCATAAGAGATTTGCTGATCGAATAATTCGTTACCCGGACCACTGATATATGTATTATGTGAAATCATATAATTCTTTACCAGACACACTTACTTTAAAGGTTATTGCATGGCTGGGTTTGATTTATGCATCGTCTTCTGGAATCGTTACAAAGTGTTTCGTATCCCACAATTTAGCACAAACAAATTTCAACGTAAACATATACTCTCCGGATTCGGATAAATGGAGTATTTGTGAAGTTTCGTGTTCTCAGGCTGTTAAGTAATATGATTGAACATAATGGAGTGTTAAGTGAAACACTGCTAGGCAATAGAATTGTAGCTCTCCACATCATAAACAACACGTACTGATGATATTGCATGATCCCACAAACCTAAAAGATCCTAATATTGGTAAATTTGTATGGTTTGGAAGATGAATGAAGGATTAAGATGATCATATATTCCATAACGATTCAAATGATTACATAATAATTTCAAAACTTTGATCCTTATAACCGTACTGACTCTCTATTCTTCTTCCCCATGTAGAGTTTTGAGAAGTCACCCACCACATTATGCGGTACAATGTTTCAACGACCATATAATGCATCTTCGAAAATTTTAAACTAATGCTCTCATTTTGGTTATCTCCACCATCTCACTTATTTTCCTATGAACCAGTAATTCTAGTTTTGAAGTTTTTTCTTCAATATTTCGTTTTTCTAATAATTGGATTACAAATGAAATTCACACTCACAACAAGGAGACTTATATAATCTATGGGGAAAATGCTAAATTTCACAACTCATGAACCCATCATGGGAAGTGGAAATGTCGAGGCCTTTAATTACTTGGCATAAGAGATGTGTGATCACTAGTGCAATTAGATAGCATGAGCTTTAGGTGCATGATGGTAAGGACAAGTGACTGTAATCATCATATAAAAACCGATAATTTATTATTCAACACTGTAATTAACAAATAAGATGACACAAATCTAAAGGTAATAGAATTGTAGCTCTCGAAATCGAAAACAACACTGAAGATATATATGTAAAATTTGTTGAGCAAGTCTTTCACTATTACAAGGAAGCTTGCAAAAGTCCTATTCTAGGTAACCAAGTATTCCTACTTGGAATTGAATATGGAAATTGTGAAGTTAGGAAACCGCCTAGGATTTGGACATCGAGTATTACTTGACATCTAAGTATTGAAGGTTATAAATAAGTGGTAGTCTATTGAGTCTTAGATACAAAGACGTAGAGAGACATAAGGGTTTTCTTCTAGTCGTAAGGTTACACAACGTTGAGACTTGTTCTTGTAAGGGTTGTGAGACTAGAGAAAACAGCAAGGGACTATACCGTGTGGTTCTTGTAATTGTTCTTCAGATTTCCATAGTGAAAGGTTCATCATCGTCAAGTGGAGTAGGCATTGCTGAACCACTATAAATCTCTGTGTTGTGGTTTGCTTCTTCTTTATTCTTCTGTGGTTGTTGTGTGTGCTTGCTTTATACTCGTCTATGTGTGCGCTTGTGTGTGTCTAGAGCAAAACAGGACTGGTACCGATTGCTACAATTGGTATCAGAGCTTTGACTTGTTAACTCTGAGATCAAAGGAAGTGCTTTGAGAGACGGTAGAAGGGGATACTAATATTCCGCTGAAGCCAGCGAAGGTACCAACCTTAAAGTATGCAACTATAAGGGTTGATGTGGATAAGTTTAATGGAAGAACAAATTTTGGTCTTTGGCAAGTGCAAGTAAAAGATGCATTGATCCAGCAAGGTTTACATAAAGCTTTGAAGGATCCGAGAAGTCTGAAAACTCTTTATGGACGAAGTTGGAGAGTTTGTACATGACGAAGTCTCTCACAAGTAGGCACGTCTATGACACTACTGTGTTCGTTTCCAGATACATATGATCTGTTGATTCAAAGTACATTGGCATCGAAGAATACTATCAATTTAGACGACGTAATTGTTGTCTTACTAAGTGATGAGTTTCGTAAGAAGGATGCTATAGAAAGTGATCAAGCAGTTGGATTGTATGTAAACAATGGGAAGAGACCTGGTTCTAATAAGACCTAGTATAAGGGAAAAAGCGTAGGGAAGTCTGATTGTCAATGGTGTCACAAACCAGGACACTGGAAGAAAGATTGTCCAAAGCTTAAGGCTAAGGAGAATCGTTATTGAAGTTCGCAAGCAGCAATAGCTAAGATAGTTCTGATACTGGAGATGTGCTAACAGTCACATGTAGTGATCATCGTGACGTGTGGATATTTGATTCAACTTGTTCTTATCATATGAGTCCACACAGGGACTGGTTTACTTCTTATGAATCTATAGGAGGTGGTACTGTACTGCTAGGTAATAATTACGCTTGTCGTGTAGTTTGGATATGAACAATTCTAATCAAGAATCATGAAGGTAAGGTACATACCTTATCTGAGGTGAGGCATATTCCAGAGTTGAAGAAGAATTTGATATCGTTGGGTACTTTGGAATCCAAAGGTTACAAGATTGTAATGGAAGGTGGATTCTCAAAGGTGATGAAGTCAGACTCAAAGATGGTGATTCAAGCTAAGAGGCAAAGAAATTTGTATATCTTGTGTGGTGATACAGTAGTGGGTGGGGCTTGTGCAAGAATTGAGAATGATGGAGACTCTAGAATTTCAAGACTCTGGCACATGCGACTGGGGCATATCAGTGAGAAAGGACTCGAGGTGTTGTGCAAGCAAGGTGTGCTTGACAAGTTGAAGAAAACCAAACTTGATTTCTGTGAACATTGTGTGTATGGAAAGCATCATAGGGTGAGGTTTGGCAAGGCAATCCATTATACTAAAGGTATACTGGAGTATGTTCATACTGATGTATGGGGTCCTTCTAGGGAAGTTTCCAAAGGAGGAAGGAGGTACTTTGTCACTTTTATCGATGATTTCTCAAGGAGAGTGTGGTTGTATGCTATGAAGTCGAAGGATGAAGTTATCGAGAAGTTTAAGGTGTGGAAGACTATGATAGAAACCCAGACTAGCAAGAAAGTGAAGCGACTAAGGTCGGATAATGGTGGGGAATACAAGACGACCCATTGAAGGAGTATTGTCAGAGTGTAGGCATAGTCAGACACTGGACTGTTAGAAGAACACCTCAACAGAACGGGGTAGCGGAGCGTATGAATCGTACCCTTATGGAGAGAGCACGGTGCATGTTATCCAATGCTAAGTTGGGTAAAGAATTTTGGGCTGAGGAAGTAAGTACGGCGTGCTATCTAACTAACAGGTCACTATCAACTGCTATTGAGTTAAGGACACCTATTGAGGTATGGACTGGAAAACCTGCTAACTATGATTCTATTAAAGTTTTTGGTTGTCCAGCTTACTATCACGTGAGAGAGAGTAAGTTAGATCCAAGAGCAAAGAAGGCAATTTTCATTGGTGTTGCTGAAGGAGTCAAGGGATACAAGTTGTGGTGTGAAGAAACCCACAAGGTTGTTATTAGCAGAGTTGTTACGTTTGATGAGAAGTCTTTGTTACACCCTAACAAAGCGAATGTTTGACTCAGGTGGAGGTAGAGAGTGGTGAGGCTGTGGAGGAAAGAGAAATTCCTAAACATGATTCTGTATTTCAAGAAGATACAGATGAGGTGGAGATTCAAGATGATGAATCTCAGCAACAACAACAAGAAGATTCCTTAGAGAACAATAAAGATTCAAGAAACAGGAAACCACATGTTTAGATGAAAGATTATTATACAACATTTGCATTCATGGTTAGTGGTGATGAACCTAGCACTTTTCAAGAGGCGGTGAAAGATTCCAACTTTGTAAAGTGGCAAGGAGCTACGAATGATGAGATTGATTCTCTACACAAGAATGGTACTTGGGAACTAGTTAAGTTGCCTGAGGGTAGCAAAGTCATTGGTTGCAAATGGGTGTTCGTGAAGAAGGAAGTAACTCCTGTTACAAATAGCATACGGTTTAAGGCGCGTTTGGTAGATAAGGGTTACGCACAAAGGGAAGGTGTTGATTACATCGAAATTTACTCTCCGGTTATAAGGCACACTTCGATCTGTACCTTGTTAGCTATAGTAGGATCCTATGACTTAGAGTTAGAGCAACTTGATGTCAAGACTGCGTTCTTACATGGTACCTTGGAGGTGGACATTTATATGTCACAGCCCGAAGGTTATGTTGTTGCAGGTAAAGAAGATTATGTATGCAAATTGAAGAAATCATTGTATGGGCTTATGCAATCACCGTGACAATGGTATAAGAGATTTGATACATTTATGAAGAGAAGGGTTTACACACAATCTTCATGATAGTTGTGTGTACACAAAGAAACTTCATGATGATTCCTTAATATTTCTACTTTTATACGTGAATGATATGCTCATTGCTGTGAAAAGCATGGTGGATATAGATAAGTTGAAGGCTCAACTTAGTATGAAGTTTGAGATGAAGGATTTAGGGGCATCCAAGAAGATACTTAGAATGGAAATTCAAAGAGACAGGTAGATTGTGTCTCACACAGAGACAATATCTGGAGAAGATTGTGGAGAGGTTTGGAATGCAAGATTCAAAGCCTGTGAGTCTACCATTGGGTGGTCATTTGAAGTTGTCCATGAAGATGAAACCAAGTACTGAAGCTGATGAGGAGTACATGACTCGTGTTTTATATGCGAGTGCAGTTGGTAGCTTGATGTATGCAATGGTTTGTACTCGACCATACATTGCACAAGCGGTTGGAGTTGTCAGTAGATTTATGGCAAATCCAGGGAAACAACATTGGCAAGCTGTGAAGGGGATACTGAGGTATCTAAAGGGCACACTAGATGTTGGGTTAGTTTATCAACGAGAAGTTGATAAAGAACCACAAGTTAATGGGTATGTGGATTCGGATTATGCGGGTGATGTAGATCGATTAAGATCAACAACACGATATGTGTTCACATTGGTTGGTGGTCCAATAAGCTGGAGGTCGTCATTACAGTCAGTTGTAGCTCAATCAACAGCTGAGGCTGAGCTAATTGCAGTAAATGAGACCATGAAAGAAGTTGCTTGGCTTAAAGGCTTGATTGGAGTTTTTGGAGTCAAACAAGAATGCATAGATATGTATAGTAACAGTCAGAGTGCTATAGATTTGATGAAACATGAAGATTTTAATGGAAGAGCAAAGCACATCAATATGAGGTATCATATGACTCTGGTTATTTCAGGCTTGATTGTCGGTCTAGTTCTCATAACATTGGATTAGGTTGGAGCTCGTGACATGAATCGACAATTTTGTTTCCTTGAAAATGAAAAGGCACAAATTAACCTGCCATAACCTGCCACCATACGGTTGCCACCGGCCAACGTGCCTATCCATCACTTAGTCTAATAAATTGGAGGACGATGTTAACATATCTACGAAATATGGTTTGGAAAACGAAAGAAGATTAAGATGATGATACCTAATATTATGCAATTATGTCGAGACCTGAGATAACAATCACTACACCATTTGGGGGGGTTTCCAACATACTATAAGTGCTGCTAAAAATTCAGGCTGATTTATTGCAACACAAATACAGTGTTAAGAATCCTATGTTGCAAATGTGCTGGGGGGGTGTTTGCAGCACTCTATTTGTGTTGTTTTAATTAATTAAAACAACACAAATAAGTGCTGCTTTAATTCAGCAACACTTCTTTTAAATTACCCTGAAACGACATGTGGCACCGAGCTGGCGACATACGTGGCACCGCCTGCCAACAATGCACGACAGGTGTCAAAGAGCTGAACCAACCAATTAACGACACGTGTCAGAGAGATATCCAACAAATGGACGACATGTGTCGATCAGCAAGCCAATAAACGGACGACACGTGTCAGAAAGCTGACCAATAAATTGCCGACACGTGGCTGTCTAAAAACCAATAAAAGGATGACACGTGTCAGAGAGCTGGCCAACCAATAGACAACACGTGTCAGGAAGCTATCCAATAAATGGTCTACACGTGTCAAAAATCTGGCCAATAAATGATAAACACGTGGCAACCTGCGAACTAATGAATGGATGACATGTGGCAGACAATTGGCCAACTGCTGTACGACACGTGTCTCCGAGCTATCCAATGACTGGAAGGCACGTGTCATCGTGGAAACCAATTAATGGATGTCACGTGTCGTAGTGCAGACCATTGAACGGAAGACACGTGTCTCCGAGCTGTCCAACACAAAGATGACATCTGTCACCGGGATTTATGTCAGTTCTGTTACCGGATGTCAGTCCGGTAACCGGAGGGTGCCAGATTCTGGTCACCTGGAAATTCAAATATGCAATTTTCATTCACAAAAAGTCTGGTTCAAAACCATTTACATTTCTCATTTGATTCCATTTACATTCACAAAAAGTATACTTTATACTTGTATACGCAAGCAGACTACCTAAGCTGCTGCACAAAAGAGCAAGCAGACTACCTAAGCTGCTGCACAAAAG
>JAJJMA010014969.1:0-10002 GCA_023529015.1 Papaver nudicaule | reverse complement strand
CATTACCACGTACTGCATTTTTTTTTATAGGCTCAAACCCTCTCATAGTCTGATTCTTACATTGGTAATTTAAGGTTTGAAACAATAGTTCAGTATTATATAATAGAATAAATCACACAAGAGCATTGTATTAAATTTAATTTCAAGACAATAAATTAGAAATATAAGCCGATAATAATAAACGCCCATGTAATTGTACTGCTGCAGCCGCACAAGTCTTATTTGCCAACACTTGTTCGATGGTGTTCATAATGTTCGTGAGCAATATAGGCTTAGTGGATTGGCAATGAGAGGCAATTGGTCCCTCATCAAAACTGCAGTGTCAATGATACCCAAATGTGCATACTAAGTTATCCGTCATCTCCAGATGCTAGGCTCTTTTTTCAAGTTGCTGTGGTTTATTCGCCGAACGTACTGATTGCTCCTCTCTGTGTGCATATTCTTCATCCGATTGAGTTAAGCACCAGGCTCCTCTCAACATATGCTTCAATGTTCCATCCGTGTGATGGAGTTTCCTGGATCCTGGTAGCTTTATAATCCTGACTCACCGGATCATATATAACAAAATGACGGTTCTTGTTGTTACTATAATAGCTCCTGCTCCCGTCTTTAATATATTCGTTGGTTACGAATAGAACTTCACCATTCTTGAATTCCCATAGTAATTTCACATGGTCTAGGCAGTTTGGAACTACTGGTGGCTTAACAATGAATAATTTAGTCCAGGAATGTTTCTTCACCCAAATTTCAAAGTTTAAATCAAACTTGCACCCTTGACCGCAAGGTCGTACTATGCAAAGGCACCCTCCTAAAACACCTAATGTAAGACTATCAGAATATTTATCATTCAAGAATTTATGGATTAATTTGTCGGGTGACTGCTACTTGGTTCAACTCCACACCATGGATATCAAAAGAAACAATACATTTTTCCTCTGATCGAAGTTCCATTGCTATCCAGTAAACAACACCACTTACAAATATTACACCTTGCGTGCTTGTAGCAATTCTGTAAGGAACAGTGTTAGCAAAGGTTTTCCATGAATTTGATCTTAGGGTATAAACCTGAATTCTACAGCCAACAGGATGCTCTTGGCTATCATAACAGGTAGCTGCCACAATCTCATAATCATTGGCATCGCAATTATAACCAAGTACGACACTTCGATCTGTTCTCGGACAATACACTGGTTCACATTCAAGAGATGGAATAACTATTTCTTTGTGCTCTTTAGTATATGGGTTCCAAACCCAAGAATGATTATCATAGGTTCTCGTTTTCATCAAAATAACACCATTACAAGAACCCAGTAATACGATATTTTTAATTTTATCTGATTCGAATGGAGAATCCATCTCAACTGACCCATAATGCTCAAATACATACATTGATGAGGACCTTGTTATATGCAAGTAAAATCTATTGCCCATTATCGAAAAACGACTTACAAAATCAGGGTTCTTGAATAACTTACACCATCGTTTGCAAACGCACCTGAATCTACATATTGATTTTGCAGGTAACATGAATAGTATGTCGTCAACGATTTCTCCTGGGAGGTTTGGCATCATGACCGTACAGACTCCTCTCAAGATAAGCTTCAATGTTCCATCTGTGTAATGAAGTGTCCTCGATCCTGGTAGCTTTACCATGCGTGCTTGTTGCAATTCTGGATTTCCTCGTATTCTCCTTCATCGGAGTGTCTTTTTCTTTCGCAGACCAACAAAGTAATCCCGTCTTTAGTTTTTTCAAGAGAACTCTCCAAAGCCTGCAAACTGCTCTGACCAGAGAGACAAACTCTATCGGGATATGAGGAAGTATGTGTGCTATTATATCTACACAGAGATTCTTTATCAACCCATTGCTGCTTCCAAGAATGTTTTCAACGAGTATGTATTCTGTAATATCTGCATTCTTGAATACTCCATTGCTTTCTGTGGAACTCTCGGTTGTTAATCTTCTTTTAGATCTATCATGATAATCCATGATATGTTTTGAACAATAATAGGTGTTCACAGTTTTTTTTTTTTGAATGGGGTTTCCGCTCTTAAACATTACATTTCTGGTATGCAGTTATTTACACCAAGTTTTTCGAGAAAAAATCAAACTCGTATATATCCATAAATTTAAATTCCAATTGATAGTCAAAATTCTCTTCTATAATCGAAGATAATTCATATTTTACACTCATATATTAAGCAACAAAAAATTACCCAAGATTTTCCTCTAGGTTATATAACCTATCATGGGTATATTAACCGGAATGAAGGTTATATATATCTATGATATGTTATATATAACCTAGAGGAAAATCTTGGGTAATTTTGTGTTGCTCAATATATGGGTGTAAAATATGAATTATCTTTAAATACAGAAGGGATTTTTGCCTATCACTTGGAATTCAAATTTATGGATATATACGGGTTTGATTTTTTGCCGAAAAAATTGGTTTAAATAACTGCATACCAGAAGTATATTGTTTAAGATACCTCCTTAAAAAAAACAGAGAACATATATTACTGTCCAAAACATATCATGGATTATCATGATAGATCCAAAAGAAGATTAACAACCGAGAGTTCCATTGAAAGCGATGGAGTATTCAAGAATGCAGACAATATTGAAAATGTACTCGTTGAAAACATTCTTGGAACCAGCAATGGGTTGATAAAGAATCTCAGTGTAGATATAACAGCAAACATACTTTCTCGTATCCAGATAGAGTGTGTCTCACTTGTCAGAGCAGTATGCAGGCTTTGGAGAGTTCTCTCGAAAAAAACAAAGACAGGATTACTTTTGCCTGTCTGCGAAAGGAAAAGACATTCTGAAGGAAAATACGAATTGCAACAAACACACATGGTAATGCCAAGATAATATTTGTAAGTTGAGTACCAATGCAATTAACTTCGATCAGAGGAAAAATGGCAATAATTAATCTGCGCAAAACAAAAAGGTATGGGCATAAAAGTGTTGTTATGTTTCGGGCATAAAAATAATGTTGTTCGCTTTGGGGCAAAAATATCTCAGGAACGGCCCTGAATAGCTATTGCAATATATTGAAAAACAGTTCAAATTTTCGGTTTCAAAGCTGTGATTGAGACGACTTTTAACAAAGTCAAGGTTTTTGAATAACTTACACCATTGTGTGCAAACGCACCTGAATCGACATATTGATATTGCAGGTAACATCAATAGTATTTCGTCGACGATATCTCCTAGGAGGTTTGGTATGCTGATGCTTTTTTCATCTCTTCTTCGTCTCTTTCTGATCCCTTGCCTCTTGGTATTTTTGCCCTCCATACTTCAACTGTGATGCTATATGCGGCAAAAGTGTTCGAATAACAAGTTTAGGGTTTGTCTTATAGGGTTGGAATTTCTATCTATAGTCGTTGACTTTCACATTGGCCAGGCATCAAAAATTAAGCCAAAGCCCCCGAAAATTGATCCAAGCCAGGCCAGGCCGAAATCAGGGTCATAACAAGCATATATTATAACAAGCTAGGCCTGATAACCGCATCTTCTTTCCTTATGGTTCATTGTTATGGTCTTAGTGAGACAGCAACGAGAGGCAATTGCCTTCTCCTCAAATGGTTTGTAACGGGGTTGCCACAATGTTGGCTGATCTTAAATCACTTTGTAAAATCTGGGTGACAATGCAGTAGTTTGGATTAAGTTGGAGATTTTGAGTCACGTGAAGAGTTACTGTGACAGATTATGGGTCAGTTCACAGATTCTATAACCATAATAAGTGACATAAAAAGTAGTTGCAACAAGTTGAATTTCAAAATCTAAATGGCGGAGTGTCATATAAGTGTGATATTCAACATTGCCTAAAGTAAAAAAATATTGTGTGGAAATGTCCTATGATATGCTCTCTTGAAACAACAGAGCATATCATCATGGAAAGCTCTTTTTTCTAGAGCTGTGTGGATGATCCCATTCCTGGAGCAAGAAGATCAATTGAACTGAATGGTAACAATGTTCAAGAATGGATCAGGAGCTGGTTTAATCTTGAAGAAAACCACCTTGAAGACGAGTGGGTTGTGAAAATGGCAAATGCCTTGTGGGGGATATGGAAAGCACGCTGTTGTTGTGTCTTTCAAAACCTCAAACCCAATCCAGTTGAAGTCATACGGAAAATTCAGAACTTAAATCTATTCACAGGGAAACAAATGAAGAGGGGCATGGATTTCTCCAGCAATAACATTCATGAACATCCTCAAACTCTAGTACCTAACCTCTCACATGAATACTATATAAATTCTGATTCTTCTTTTAAATTGCCAGCTAATTACTGTTGTTTATATAGGACTGGAACAAATTCTAACACTTTTGCAGGGCATCCAATCTAAGATTTGGCCTACCTAACAAAAACTAATTTGATAGTATGCTTTCTAACCAGAGATGAATGGTACTGTCCGTTTCAAAAGACTTCAAAAATTATCTTGAAACTTGACTGCATTCCTAAAGCGACTTCATAGATACCAGAAACAAAATGTGAAGCTTTGTCAAACGAACAACTCCTTCCATTTCTCGTGCCTGTATCCTTTAACATCTGAATCAACTGATCCAGCATATTTTTAAATTACGCATGAGAACAAATGGTGAATATGAAATTACTCGTGTATATAAAATTCCATGACATTGCAACATCTAAATTTCAATGTGTTTCAGATATTTTTAAGTCAATAAAATGTGTGAGTGAGACAGACTTGCATTCTGACATATGTATGCCAAATTGATCTTGGATTAAGCTGTCGATTTTGAGTCATGTGATAAGTCAAGGGTTACAGTTATTGGTCACTTAACAGTCTATTATAGGTCAAATGAAAACAAGGAAATTGTAGTAATTTGTATGCTGGTTAACGATCACCTATGTGACACTACCTATGTGACACTTCGTCATTTAAAACTCAATGTGCCGCAGATATGTGCTATTCACAACATACCAGAAATTGTGTTGTGAGAATGACAAACCAATGAGCTTGTTTTGTTGACCTCAGCCTATAAAAGATGGTATGAGTATTACAATATTTTGGATCATACACAACGAAAAATATATGCATTACAAAATGAGTCTCAAGGTTAATTAGAATGAAAGATAATTTGAAGGTTGAAATGATGGAGGAAACTAAAAAGCTTACACCTCGAGTCATGCGAGCCATCTAAATTAAGACCATTTGAGAGTTTTCTTTTTAAAGGATACATTTCTATTCTGGAAACAAATGACCCTTTTATAAATAGCAATACATTTTTCTATTCTGGCAACAAATTTCTATTAAATTAAACAATCAAAATTCTATTCAAGCAAAGTTTTGTTTGTCACCAAAACTGGCACCTAATCCCATTACAAGTTTAGATTCTTATAATGCATAGAATTGGAAAATGATCTCAAAGAGGTTAACTAGCAAGAAAATGTGGTAAGGTTTCCGTTGTCTCCACCATTAAGAATATGAGAGCAAGTATTGGCGCGTAGGCTTGTACATATGGTTTCCGGCTCTAGCCTTCTTATTTACACATCAAGCCTTGGTGCAGTACTGGCCAACATTCGTCATGTCGATGGGGATTTTAAAGGGGCCAACGATGCTATGGAGCAAAATAGATCTTATTTGATCAGCAATGATAAGCAATGATAAGCAATTGTTCTCTGCCAACAAGAACCGTTTTGCAAAGGAGAGGTATGACTTCACGTCTTACTTGTGTGTGTTTTGCAGCAAAAAGTTAGAGACGGCCAACCATCTGTTTATCCATTGTCATTTCGTAAGGAAATTATGGGACTACATACATTCCTGGAAGGTCAAATGGGTTATGAATGAGGGTGTAGAGAAAGCATTACGTAGATGGAGGATTTCGAAGTTCAACAATGATCGTTATATTGTTTGGTCAGTGATCATCCCTTATGAGATAATATGGCAAATCTGGTTCACAAGAAATGCAATAGTGATTGGAGGGGAAGCTGATCAGGCCTTTCGATGACATTATTACCGCGGTGAAATTGGATATCCGATTATGAACTACTCTAACTGATATTTTCAGGGCTTATACTACAACACAAGTAGTATCTCATTGGGAAACTCTTGTGAACTTGTAATGATCTAGCTTTTCATTCCGCTTTGGGGGTCTTGCGACCATTTGTACATACTTTTATATAGTTTTTATTGCCCTTTAATAAATCCTTTTGCAATCGGAAAACTCCAGATGCCCTTTACTGTGGTTGCCTTGGATAGATGTTAGATTAATTAGTAAATTTTAAATTACAGTATAGAATTCTGGGTTGTGCTATAGATAATTTTTCTTTTGCTACAATGTTTTGGTCAAAGTGGTGGATCATGAGTCACTCGTCTTATCACTGATCAGATGGCAGGTATTTGCATATTTCAATTTTGTATGCTAGTTAGTTATATGTGAGAGTGAGTGAGTACTCAAATCCAAAATCAACCCCGTATGTAAATTCCATGACACTGCATCATTCAAAATTCATTTTGTGCTATAGCCAATGTAATGTGTGAGAACAAAAAACTAACAAGTTGCTTGTAATCTCTCTGCCTAAAAATTGAAAAGAATTTTTATAGTATTGGTTTCTGTAAAAAGTGGTATAGATATTCCAGATTATATCATTGTTCATATATCATAATATGCATATCTTAGAAAATAGATTTAAAATTCAGGATACAGTTTTATTGAAATGATGGAGGAAATTGAAAAACAGATTACTCATAGGCAGAAATTGACATGAGTAAGAAAAGAATTTGTATGACAGAAACGATATAAGTTATGAATTGCACAAAAATACACAAAATTTGAGTGTGTCTTCCAAAAATATACCTTCTAAAATTAATACAAAAAAATACCCATGTCTACCGATTTTAACCCTCAAAGTCTACACCCTAAACACCCTAAGTACAAATTTTTATGGTCAACCAAGATTGACCACGATGATTAAGGTCTACACCTTTGTATCCGAAGTCTAGACCTTACGAAAAGTTTATTTTTGGAATTGGCAAAGTGTAGACCTTGTATTTATTATAGTCCAGACTTTATAAAAAATGTTATTTTTGGAATTTCAAAAGTGTAGACCTTTACTTCCCAAGGTGTAGACCCTTAAGGGTTGCCACATAGGCGCCATGTAGATTCAGAATGGTCTAGACCGCCAATATTAGAGTAGAATGGTCTACACCTCAATACCAAGGTCTGGACCATCAACCCTATAGTCTACACCTTTGAATCCACAGTCTAGACCGTGATGGCATTTCTGTAAAAATAATAGGGTCAAGGTCTATAGTAGTCATCAAAGGGTAGTATTATGTATTAAATTTTAGAAGGTATATTTTTGGAAGAACTCTTTGAAAATGTGCTATTTTTGTTGATTTCTGGGCTAAATGTTCCAATTTTCCTTAGATTTTTTTTTTATTGTTATTATTTTCCATAAAAGAATTGATGGAGAATTTGTCTACTAACATTCACCGCCACACCATAAAAAGACACTCCAATTGGGCGACGAAATAAAAGTCAAACACACAAAATTAGAAATAGATAGCCAGACTAGTTAAAGACCGGGGAGGACTTCAATTTTCTTCAACTGTAATAGCATAATACAGATTACAGACATGTAGATAAATTAATCAGACATAAAAGTTATGGGTCGGCATGGCCTTATGCGGAGCCACTTTTGAATCTAATAAATAAAAACAATGAAAGGGACGTTATGAGTAACTTCTAATGGTTTGCTGACTGTGCATTGGATCATTTGTCCAATAATGTCTTAATAAAAATATCAAAAAAGTCTAACGGACCGATAATAAAACTAATCCAAAACTAATCAATCCCCTAATGTCTCACACACCACTAACCCCCCTGTTCCACCATTAGCACCTAAACTAATCCCTGCTAATGTGTCTACTCGGACCCAATTAGTTTTGGGTTAGTCTACTTTTCTGTCCGGGTGGAATCATTGTAAAAATATATCTTTTTAGATGTTGTCCATTAAAACAAATTGGACTTTGAAACGTCTTATAGATCAAGAAACTAACAAAATTGGTCCTTCCGACCAATTTTGTGAACCAAACATATCACCTAGAATAAATTGAGTAAAATTTACTACGAGACATGTTGATACAACCCGATTTACCTTACGCTAATACATTTAATTCATTCAGGATTGATCGATCGAGCATCAGAAATAGTGACCTGGCCTGGCCGAATTACATAAAAATACCCAAAATTTGGGTGTGTCTTCCAAAAATATACCTTCTAAAAAATAATACAAAAAAATACCCATGTCTACCGATTTTATCCCTGAAAGTCTACACCTTCAGTACAATTTTGTGTGGTCAACCAAGATTGACCACGGTGATTAGGGTCTACACCTTTGTATCCAAAGTCTAGACCCTACGAAATGTTTATTTTTTTGGAATTGCCAAAGTGTAGACCTTCTATTTATCATAATCTAGACTTTATAAAAAAGGCTATTTTTGGAATTTTCAAAGTGTAGACCCTAAACTAAAGATCGCCACATAGGCGCCATGTAGATTCAGAAAGGTCTAGACCGCCAATTTTAGAGTCAAGACCGTTGCACCAATTAAGAGCCATGTAGGATCAAAATGGTCTACACCTTTATACCTATAGTCTAGACTTCCCGATGTAATCTTTTGATGGTCTACATTTTTATACTCCCTCCGTTTCTAAAACATAGGCACAAAAAACATTTTCCTAAAACATAGGAAACTTAATTGAACTAAAAATATTTCACTAGAACTATTTTTTTTTTATATAATTAGTTTATTTTTAGTTTCATTAAGCCAATCATAAAAAAAAATTAGTTTTAGTCGAATATTTTTAGTTCAATTAAGTTTCCTATGTTTTAGGAAAATGTTTTTTGTGCCGATGTTTTAGAAACGGAGGGAGTACATAGGGTCTAGACCGTAATGGTATTACTGTAAATATAGTAGGGTCAATGTCTACAGTAGTCATTTATTGGTAGTTTTATGTATTAAATTTTGAAGGTATATTTTTAGAAGAACCTTTTGAAAATATGTTTTTTTTGTTGATTTCTGGCGTGTGTAGCACTAGCAGGTTCTTTTTCATGACATCAACGTATCCAACCAAGTCAATAAAAATGACCAGAGAATGGAATTGGTCCTTCCACAACAGGTAAATCAAATTAGTTGAATCTAACTTCAAGGAGATGAAGCCGTAGATTTTGATTCACGCGATATATTAATTTTGTATGGTTACTTATTAACAAATGGTGTGCTAGCTAGTTGATAAATTGTGCATGACAACGAGTCTTGCATGCTGGCCTCTACCTACAAAAAGTTTTATATGATAAATCATACACAGACAATCGATATATACATCACAAATTGAAGATCGAAATGGTGGAGGAAACTAAAAGATCGTCTACTTGGGTTGTGGGTGTTATTTCAATCAAACGATTGACTAGAGTGTCTATTTAATGCTATTATGTTTTTTCTTTACATGTATTTAACTTTGCTTTGAATAAATGAAAAGTGCACCCTAATTTTGCAATAGAAATAATCCAATTGCGTCTAGAGGTAAATCTCGATTACGATATACTTAAGGATTTTGGTCAAAGTGGTGGATTGTGAGTCAGTGAACAGTTCATAGATCGCATAGCAGGTAATAATTATGCTTGAGAATTCCTGCTAAAAACATTGTAATGGAATTAATCTACTCAGAACTGTGTCTCTGGTCAGAACCCAACAGATCAAAGATCAACGAGGAAACAAACACAGTTCTTCAGACAGATAGCATATAGCCTATGACACAATCAAGCAAAGAGAATCAATCAAAACCCAGAGGCAGAGATGAAAATAAACTACTCCATTAGAGTCGCTTGCAACGGCTCTCTTTTAGGAGAGACAAAGAAGCTTTTAACTTCCGTCTTAAAGATACAGTATTTTTCTCAATTTCTATAAAAGGAAATCTCCTCACCTGCAAATGTGGGAAAATCTAAAATCAGTGATCGTCATCAAGGACTA
>JAJJMA010014957.1:19859-31478 GCA_023529015.1 Papaver nudicaule | reverse complement strand
TCCACGAGGATGCGTCTCTGTTGATTCTTCACCGTGTACCATTAAGTGGCCTGACTCTGGGCAGATCAATGGGTTTAATATGTTGGTGAGATCATTAGTACTGCTCTATGATATTACCCTCCCCACCGGAGTTATAAGAGAGAGCTCATAGAGAGTTTATTCGGCTCATGGAATGGGTTGCACTCTGAGCCATAGAGATGAGCCTGAATAGGCGATTGCCTTTAATAAGACATAGTTTCGAGAGTGTTTTGACAATCTTGTCCCTCTCTCATTTTTCACCATCTACAGGGGTGTATTGGATCAGGATTTATATAGATAAGAATAGATAATAGTTTACATGAATCTAGTGGATTTATAATGTTTTTTAAAAGAATCCTGGATACTTATAGATATATAATTTTGGATTATAATGGATAAAATTTTGGATTAAAGTAGATTTATAAAATTTTGAAAATGATTACCAAACAATCCGTCAAAAGTTAAGGTGGTGGTGGTGTTGGATGGTGATTAGTAGTAATAGGGTGGTGGTGCTAGTGGGTGGGTGGAGGTTTTCATGGTGGTGGTGGTTGTTGTTGTTAGTGGTACTGGTGGGTGAAGGTGGTTATGGTGCTAGTCGGAATGGTAGTGGTGGTTGTAGTTGGTGGTGGTGGTGCTGGTCGGAAATGGTAGTGGTGGTTGTAGTTGATGGTGGTGGTGTTGGTCGGAAATGGTAGTGATGGTTGTAGTTGGTGGTGGTGGTGCTGGTTGGAAATGTAGTGGTGGTTGTAGTTGGTGGTGGTGGTACTGGTTGGAAATAGTGGTGGTGGTGGTTGGCAGTTATAGTTGGTAATGGTGGATGTTGGAGGTAGTGGTGGTGCTGGTTGGAAATGGTGGTGGGTGGTACCGGCGTACCGGTGGGTGGTGGGTGGTGGTTGGTGGTGCTGGTGCTGATGTTGGTTGGTGGGTGGTGGTGATTGACGATGGTGGTGGAAAACATTGCGTACCGTGATAACATAGAAAAAAAAAATGTCCACAAGAATCCATAAATCTCTTGTGGTTTGAGTTGAGATTGATATAAGATAAAAATACACACATTTTGCCTACAAATATCCATAAGAATCCTAATTTATCTTGGCCTTCAATTATCCTAGGAAATCATAAATGAATTGAATACCCATGATATATGTGGAATCTAAAAAAATCCAATTTGAATACCACGGATATTTAATGACTCCGTATATATCCTATTTGAATACCTAGGAGTTTTCAGGACTATTAAATATCCAAATAAATCCTGATCCAATACACCCCTGTTAGTTTACAAGATATCAGAAAGTTTGGAGAGTTTCAGACTCCAGTGACTATCTATAGAAAGGCCCTTCATCTTAAAAGTCTTGAGAAGTTTGATTACAGGCCCAAACGTTTTAATAATTAGTCCAAGTAAAAATGAGTTATGGACTTATGAATCTAAAATTCAACGAATATATAAGATGACACGTCACCCAGTCCATCTCATTATTTGCCACACAAATTCAATAAGGCATTGAAAATAAAGTTTTTATTTATGTTTGATTTGTTTAGACTAAACTAAGAACATCAGGCCCCCTCAGTTTCACTAAAAACCAAAATACTTCACATGAATATCCTGCGTCAACCCTGGATCTTTTGTTAGAGGAAGTGAAATATAATATTGTTTCATCTACAGATGGCCAGTAGCAAACGGTGGATGTATCAATTTTCTACGTACCGGTGACCTTAGTTGTAGGATTGTCATGGTTATCTGGAAATGACTATATTTCAATTTCTTCCCCCTTTTTTCTTTTTTTGTGCATTCAAGGGATAAAACCTTTATAACTACAGTCAACAAAAAGAAAAAGAAAAATGAAAAGTGATTTTAATGATATGATACCTTAATTTACCAAGTGCGTTCTTTCATATTAATCCACATAAAAAACAATGCACGAAACTGTACTTCACAAATCATGTTCAACAATTGCATAACAAGATTGACTGGGAGGCATTGACTTTAGATTACCAAATTAATTAGAGTTTTATAATGCACCTGGACAAAAAATTAACAATGTAAAATAAGACTAAATTGTGGCAATTTGAAATCATGATGTGGTGTGACAAAGGCGTGCCATAGTAAATTAACAATTATCTATTGGATGGATATTAATTGTTGATCCAGTTGTATGTTGCAAACACTGATCATTAACTTTGTTATTAATGTATTAAGATATCAGTCTAATTTTTTAGAGTATAGGTTAACTTCGTTTCAATAAAGACATGCTCCATCGAATCTGAACGGCCTGGGCGAGACGAAGCCCGTTACTCCCAATCAACAATTACAATCTTACCAGGTGCGTTCTCTCATATTAATCCACATGAAAAAAAATTATGCAAGAAATCATAATTCACGGATAATATTCAATTGCATAACAAGATAGATTATGTGCGTTGATTTCAGATATTACTACTCAATTAAATTCAAATGTTATTAAACATATATTTCCTAAAGTGATGAAAGTAATATCTACATGCGGGTTGAAAATTTCTGGGAGATGAATTTAAAGAGATTTTTAATTCAATACATGCCAGGTAATTCTACACCACCGTTGCATGCAGGTTGTTAATCTCTGCATGTACTTTGGAGTGAATCAAGTGAAAACCTAATTAAATTTTATCTACATTGAAAAAAGAAGGTTATATTGAAAAGAATTAGAGATGTTTCAATGTTTTATGGATGACAAATTAACGATGTCGGATAAGAAAAATTATACTACCTTCATTCCAGTTTAGATGGCATAATTGGGTTTTGATATAGTCGCCATAAACTCGCTAAATTTGATGTTTTTCCACAAATTTTTTCAACAACACCCTAGCATTATATCTTCTATGTTACGTTTTCCAAGCAAAAAATGCAAAGATTTTGTCCAAAATTTTGTAGAAAAACATCAATTTTAGCAAGTATAAGGCGACTATATCAAAACCCTAATATGGCATCTAAACTGAAACGGAGGGAGTATATTATGGCCACAACATATTAACAATTTTCTTTTGGATATAATAATTGTTGCTTGTGTTATATTTTGCAATTGCTAATTATCTTAATTACTAGGAAGTGACCCGTGCCGTAACGGCACGGGCTATTTCACGATGTGACAATTAGGAGTGGCATTCGTAGAACTTATTCGAATGCAATCATTCAGAAATTGATGAATGCTCGAATATTCGGATAAAAGTTCAGGAACCAAGGTCAAAGTTTAGAAATTGATGGCGGAAGTTAGGCAATAAAGTTTTTGGTTGACTTCTATAAGCCAAAAAATAATCATTTACAAAGCAATAATAATTTGGGTTTTGACATCCACAACCCCCTCGAGTCGTCAGAGCACAAACATAGCTATTTTTTCTCAGGATTATTTAGAATAGCACACCCCTTAACGGTTATCGATGTTGTAGGTCATTACCATTGAGTTAAAGTTAATGTTATGTACCTATTAACTGATTAAACAATGACACTTACGGTAGCCTTCCAAGGCTAAACCATAGCAGTATGTAGTTTTCTTTTTGCACTTTTATCCTATAAAAAAAGGGTTATTTTGTCTGCGCCCCCCAAATAAAAACTCATATAAACTGTGCCCCCCAGATTATAAAACATTCAACCTAACACCCCATTCCGTCAAGTCAGTAGTTAAGACAGTAACTAGGCCCACTTGTATCACTTACAAAGACTGAAAACCCCCTAACCAGTAAATGATTAGAGCCATTAGACTAAACTCGACCCTAATTTTCGTTCTTCCCTGTTATGGCTTACAAACACTTCCACCACTTCCATCACTGAATCGATTTACTCCCATCTCTTGGCTTGCTAGATCGAAACCATCAACAATCATTTTCCCTACCTAAAAGATTATGCAAAGATCTATAATAAACAACTAGAAAAACCAGACCTCAAAAAGCATCAGTTTCTTGTTAATGGTGGTTTCTAACTCGCTTTTTTTTTTCTTTAATTCCTCCTATTTTATTCTGGATTTCCTCTTCAGGTAACTAATAACCCACTACTAAGATGGTTGTTTGATATTTGGATTTTAGTTGTTATTTTTGTGTTAAAAGGGGTTGTAGCTTATGCAAAAGATGCACCACATGTTGGATTATCACCATAAAGACTTAATTTCATTTCTCAATTCGCAAGCAGATTTCTCATATTTGATAAGATGATTAATGACGAGATTTTAGAATTCCTTTCTCGTACTAAAATTAGAGTCTCAATTAGTTCTTTAAATACTACCGTTTGGACTTGGATTTAAAGAAATGTAGTTGCTTTTTATCCACAAACCTTTAGTTTCATTTGGTGTTTTCACAGTTTCTAACTACTGAAATTTTCAAGAGATTAGTGGTTCATCTTTAAATTGCAGGCCTATAGTTTGTGGATGATTGGGATTATTGGGTTTGCCTAGAACACGAAATTGCAGGCCTATGGATTGTAAAGAAGAAGCTATATAAGATGCAAACTAATCAACTATTCATCATCAGTCTCATATCTGATTTATTACACCACTGTTGTTTTAAACCTGGACCAATATGAATTGAATTAATGTTCTTCATGTTCAAACTGGTTTGTATAGTTTAATATGTTCAGAGGATGATCATCATTTGCTTAACAACATATTAATGATAAACGGAAGAGTCAGGGCTATTTAAGTCTTCTTAGGTGTCAAAAATGGGCCCAGACTCTGACTTAACTACTGACATAGCAGAATGGGGACCTGGGATGAATGTTTTATAATCTGAGGGGCGCAGTTTAGATGAGTTTTTATTTGGGGGGCGCAGACAAATAACCCAAAAAAAAAACACATTGAATTTCGCGTCTGTGTGTCTTTTCGGTCTTTAGTTTACTCGGAGCTGCTTGGTGACCCCCAACCACAGCCCCCAAAGTAGACACCAATAGGTGGAGCAACTCCTTTGGCTCAAACACCGTAAAGTAACCAAAAGGTTTGTGCCACCTATTGGTGTTTACATTTGTGGGTTGTGTTTTGGAGGTCACCAAGCATTGAAGCAGATCCACTAAACTTGATCATAAAAGCTGATCCACATTTGCAATGGAAAAGTGTATATTTCATTGTTCCATGATATATAGATAGATATAAATATTAATGGATTACCAAATTAAAGTAGGAGATGTTATTTTTATAAAACGGTCCCGACCCATTGTCGATGGAACGCCACACATTTTTATTTTTTTAATAGATAAACCAGGGCATCACCCTGAAGGAGAATACATAGACCTGAAGTTTTGAGCCTGACCACCAAACTGAACAGCTAAGAGGGATAGGGATTCCCGATCCCATATCCTAAAATTCGAGAAGGCTAAACAGTGCGCCGCAAAATTACTAGCTATTTGATTGTTTGACCTTGGTATAAGACTGAAGGACTTTAAACTATGAACAGATAGTCTGAAATTAACATAACTTTCTAAAGACATCATACTACTACTGTTTTTAAATTGCCTTAAAGCTTCTGCCACAACTTCCAAGACTTTCACATTGTCGCTTTCAAAATGAACCTTCGGAAGGTTAAGTTGTTGTGACCATTGGATTGTCATGGAAGCCGCCATATCTTCTATTCCTTTGCCTGACCCTGAGTCTGATGCGAAGCTTGTAGCTCCGATACAATTCCCTGCATAGTTTAAGGTAGAAAGAACAACCAACGCATAAGTATTACAACAAGAATAAGCAACAACAATGTTTATTTTGACAGCAAACATCTATATTCTAATGGTCAGATAAGAAGAAATGATGGGAATGTTGTCCGGTATTTTGTTTCCATGGCTAATACTCTTGTTTTGGTGAATTAAGGTCATGATAGTTGCTGACGTACTGTTGGCATTCAATTTCTTCTTCCTGAAAACCCAGTCGCATCTCGACTTCCAAATACCCCATAGAACCGATGCTAATGGTTGGCCAATCCGAATACACCTTATTATCAATGTCCTTTCTATGAAACCAATTCTGTAACCAACTATGAAAGTTTTCCTGGTTATTTATCATCATTTCTCTATCAATGCCTAGTTTGTTAACAACAGCGACTGCAAAGTCGCACTGCAAAAAGACGTGAGTTAAGGATTCTTCCTGCTCCCCGCAGTTAGGACACACACTGTTGATATAAGATAGAATCCTTGTGATTCTACCATTCAAGGGGAGTATAGAATGAATACACTTCCATAGGAATGTTTTCATACGAGGGAGAATCTGCATTCCCCAAATCTTGCGCCAAAGAACGACATTTTGCTGATTAGGATTATGCCCTCTCCTAATGAGTTTTTGATACAAAGACCTAGTGGTGAACTTCCCACTTTTCTCCAGATTCCGAAGCAAGCTATCTTCAGAATCACTCTTAATAGGAATTCTACGGATGTTAATGACCGTACGCTCATCGAAACACTGACTTAGCTTCCCAACATCCCATACCCATGGATGGTTGTTCGTTATCATTAAATCTTGTACAACTGTCCAGTCGTGACTCGAAACCTGCTGAGAAGTAATATTTATTCCTTGAGGACACCAATTATCTCTCCAGATGTTTATGGTACTTCCATTTCCAACTTCCTAATACGAGTTGTCTCTTATTTTGCTAGCTTCCTTACGGATATTACTCCATAACCAAGAAACATTAGTTGGAAAGATGTATTCCTGTTGCAAGAATTCGTGATTTCCGAAATATTTGTGTTGTAAGACTTGAGCCCACAAAGCCTCTGGTTCCGAAATCAACCTCCAGATAACCTTGGCAAGCATGACGTTGTTGAAAGTTCTTGCATTTATAATTCCCAGCCCTCCCATGGACTTTGGTTTACATATAACACTCCAAGCCTTTAGACACAAACCTTTGTTGTGATCTTTATCCTTCCCCCAAAAAAACTCACGTTGCAGCTTATCTAGCTGATCTGTCACCCCCACCGGTATTCTGAAGCAATTCATTTGAAAAATTGGGACAGTGGAAGAGGAGTTCTGAACGAGAACTGCCTTACCAGCCGTTAATAAAGTTCTCCCTTTCCAATGTTGAAGTTTATTTTCGACTCTGTCGATGATGAAGCTAAAGGAATCTATTTTGGAGGTATGAGTAAAAAGGGGGGATCCTAGATACTTGTCATTAAGAGAGATTTTCTGGACTCCTAGAGTAGACGTGACAGTATCTATGATATTTTGGTGAGTGTTATGGCTGAAGAAGATGCCCGACTTCTCAAAGTTGACCAGATTCATACCAAATTTGTTGAACAGATTTAGAATGTTAGTACCTGCATCCTTAGTAGCATTTGTGAAAACTAAGAGATCGTCTGCGAATAGGAGATGAGAAATGGGCGGGGCGTTAGAACCAACTTTTATCCCTTGGATAAGGTTTCTTGTCTCAGCATCCGACAAAGCTCTCGATAAGACCTCCATACAAATGATGAATAAGTAGGGAGATAGAGGGTCCCCCTGTCTTACTCCTCTAGAAGGGGAGAATCTTTCTCCTGGAACACCATTTAAAAGAACCGAAGAAGTAACCGTGCTAATGCATTGGTTGACAAGGCCACACCATGCCTCATCGAAACCAAGCCTCTTCATGACAGAGATGAGGAAAGTCCACTCGATTCTATCAAAAGCTTTTGACATATCAATTTTGATGCACATTAGAAACTCATTACCTCTTTGAGCTCTCATTGTATGAATGAGCTCATGAGCAATCATGATATTATCTGAGATCTGCCTTCCAGGGATGAAGGCTGATTGATATGGGGAAATGATTTTAGGAAGAATGGTTTTTAATCTATTGGCTAGAAGCTTAGAGACAATTTTGTAGACTATGTTGCACAAACTGATGGGCCTATAATCTGCTGGACACTGTGGAAATTCAATCTTTGGTATTAAGGAAATGAAAGTGGAATTGTTTTCCTTCAAAAGATGCCTAGTATTGAAAAAGCTCAGAACCATTTTATGAACATCCCCTCCTACTATGTCCCAGTTTATTTGAAAGAAGTACGGAGTATATCCATCTGGCCCGGGAGCAGTATCCGGGGACATAGAGAAAACCACTGACCTTACATCATCAACGCCACACAGTTAAAAGACATAAAGAAATTATGGAAGGGTATGAGCACATAAATTGTATGAGCCACAGCATAAACACATATAAATGCCTTTTCATAAGTGTCCATTTCTCCCCATTTCAGTTGTGGAAGGTATAAGGGCAGTTCTTATGGAGTACACAAACCGTTGCCACTATGGTAAAAGTTATATAGCGACGTAAAATGAACCGAGTAGTGTAAGTGTTGCCGCTCGATATAACTTGTGCCAATAAGTAATAAAAATATCAAAAAAATATCAAAAAAAATATAAAATACTAAAACCTATTTTTTCCAATTTATTTGTTTATTTTTTAATTATTTTTCTACTAAGCGGCACAACTTACACCGCTTAGCCTAACTTGCACCTGGCAGCCTAGCAACAGCTGCACGGCTTTTGCAAACCAACATTATTGTTGGTTGCTAGGCCATTTCGTTGGTTTGCTCATCCCACAGTAGCACAAAAAGGGAAAATTCCGGGTTTGTTAACCACATAGGAATTGTGGTAAACCAAAAAACCCCATAACAAAGTTATGTTCGAAAAACTGAATATAATAACATCCAAAATAGACTGATTATTTTATAAAACCCTTTTCCAAACAAACAAACAAATATTGAACTGTCACCGCCACAGTTCATTCTTGGTAAGCTTCACTCCTATATTTTCCCAAAAACGGAAGTTTGCACAGACCACAAACTAAAGTATTTTTCCTCCACATTCCAGTGAGTAGCAGATGAAAACATTCGTCCTTATTCTGTATGGCAGATTGCTTTTATTGCCAAGTAATAACCAAATCAAAAGTATATACACCAAGCGATAAATTGAAGCGCTATAATTTCAAATTTAAGGAATACGAACAATACGTCATTATCTTCTGATTGTTGGCAAAAAGCCCCGCCAATTATCTCTGGAAATTTAAGTGGTTCAGAGTTATATGAGTAGCAGAATGTGACCCAAAGAAGATGGACTAATTACCTGGCAACCATTGATTGGAAATCAATCTACATCGATAAGTTTATTAACATCATCAGCAGGGACTACATAATATGGCTTTGTAGCTCCTGAATCACAAAACAGAGAACTCCATGTAACACAAACTAAAAGATTTGCGAAAACGCTGGATGTAATAACATCTTCGAAAACTCAACGTTGTGCTTACCTTCAATATACTGCCCAGTGCCATTATGAAGATGCCGAACCCACTACATAATTCCAGTATTGTTTTGATCACGTAGATAATCAGTCATCGCACCTTGGCACCTTGCACTAACACCCTAGTACATAGAATAAGTTGAGACAAAAACCACTATAGAAAGAAACACCTGAAACACACATAGAGCAGTTCCGCATACATGAAACCCACATGCTTGCAGTGTGTTCCCTGATTTTGCATCAGTGGGAATTTAGAACCCTTCCATGCCAGGTAATTAGATGCCTTCTCCTAGTACAAATCGATGTTAATATATTCAAAATGTTGCTCACTTTCTCGGTCTTTGTACCTAAAGTTGGTTAATTGTATGTACAATGGTACTCATGCGCTGAAATGGAATAACAAATTTGCACACTCAAGATTCTGTTTGCTTGACATACTCAAGATTCTGTTATAATTGGCTTCTCAAAGAAAGATTGTTGGTGGAACTCTCTCCCTAATATCCTGCAGTCAAAGTGCTATGCAGCATCAGATTCCAATAAAGATCAATTCATGATGTGGCGAGCTATGCTTCATAGATTTGTGACAAAAAATAATCTTATTACAAAAGGACTCACATGGAATCAGTCGATCACTTATTTCTTAGGTGTCAGTTCTAGCTTTCGGGTTGGTCCGAAATGGTACTGAATTTCGATACTTAAAAGCCGACAGACATAAAATTCCGGCGTGCAAATACTCAAGGATTGGTCTAAAACGAAAGTTCATTGGTAAATTATTTGGAAATTTATCCTTCTGGCAATAATTTGGTTACTCTGGAAAGAAAGCAACTCTAGAGTTTTCAATCAGAAATTTCAGTCAGTTAGAAGCCAATTATAACAGTCACCTGAGATTTATCCTACCGGCAATAATTTGGTTTCTCTGGAAAGCAAGATTGACACAAATATTCACCTAGGCTGAAGTTTACTGCCCAAAGATCCCTATGTCTTTTGTAAGTTTGTTGCTAAGTTGGAATGTATACTTTTTGTATCTTCTTAATTTCATGTTCGACACTGGGGCTCGTTGATCTGACTTGTACATTTTTTACTTTTATATAAAATATCTCACAGTTCCAGAAAGAAAAAAGAATGTACCTGCACCTTAGCCATTTGGTTGTAAATTAAAAAAAAAAGAAACCAAGAAAGTTACCAATCGTATGATATTCGCCGGTCCCTTAATGGGATCTTTCAGCTAATTAGGAAAAGAGAACAAAGCAATTAAGAAAAAACCCGTATAAAGCAACTAAAAAAGGAAGAACTGAGAAAAAAACACACCAAAACACTGTGAACACAAACAAACAAACACGCAAACTAAGCAAGATGGGTCTCATGAGGATGCAAACACGCAAATTCTTTCCATTTGACAGCGAAATACTTTAGAGACTAACCTTAGAAAGACGGTTGTAAGTAGATCCAATATGCAATGGTGTGCTTAACTCTTGTGACGTATCTGAAAGTATTTCATTGTTTCATCCCCTTTTTGAGTGATCTTTTTGGGCTTATTGATTCTACTTTTGTCCTGTGCGGCGTGCTGCACCTGACCTTTGAATTTTGATGCCATCTTGATGGGATTTCACCAAACTGTGGCGGATAAAAAAAAATGGCATTCAATACTCACATAAACCGGAAAGCGACAATCAGACAATCGAAGAACCAAGAACTAAAAGATTACATAGAAGCAATAGCAGGAGCTGGAATGAAAATAAAACTAATAGCATCGAATCACATCAACTAACTAATGAATCATACAGTACCTCAGAATTCTAACATCAATTGCAAAAGGACCAAAATCCCTAGCAAGGTAAAAACGAAGAACACCGGTGATGCAGTAATTAGGGATGACGGACCATGAAAGTTTGGTAAACATGGGAACTTGAAGAGAAACTTACATGCCTAGGGGTTGATTTGATGCTTCATCGATACCAAAGCACACAATTTATACCCGGAAATGCATTAAAAGCGACGTTTTTTTTGTAACACCACTCATTATGAACTTAAAAACCCATCGACATACGTTTGAGCGGTAGTTCTTCTTCAGTTACAGAGGTTCATGGTATTCTCATTGATAATGGGATGTTAAGAAGGTTTTTTTGATCGGTTACAGACTGAATTAAAGGCTGGAGTAAATAACCTAAATCAAGGTGGTGCGGGTATGGTGAATCACCGTTCAATTAAATCCTAGATAGCTACACTGGGAGAGATTAGAAGATCCTGGCCACCACTCAGATTTTCCAAAGGTGACCGTCCGGTGACTCATCAAACACTTGTGTTTTCTAAGTATAGATTCATGTATTAAGTTAACTTTTTTTTTTTTTTTTGAATTCCATTAGTTTTGTTCCAATTTAAAGATGTT